>JAWPHD010002204.1:0-269523 GCA_037043455.1 Cyrtodaria siliqua
CTATATTTTTCGGAATTTCAGAAATTGAACCAGGGAGTTGGGTTGGGAGTTTGGGGGTGGATGGGGGTGGTGGGGCATTTCTATTCAGAACGAATCTGGACGATAAACCGCTTTCAGCGTGGTAATTTAACGATATTTGCGACAATCACATTCTCAGTGGGTGCCAATGTTTAGTTTTGTCAGTGAAAATGCTGGCTATGCAATGGTAAGGCTTTCAGTTGACAAGCGGACTCAGTTGTCAGTTCTCGTATTTTGACAAGTAACCCGTTTTTTGTCATTATGTTTCCCACCAATCGAAACGAACGACTTGACAAGCGTGTTCGACTGTCAGCATTATCGAATCCAGTTTCCAGCGCCGGTCTCGGTTAACACATGCAAACATTGTGAAATAAATGGATTCAATAGAGGAAGTAACTTCGAATGGTCCTTATTATGATGTACAATTGTGCAAGTCAGCCATTTTGTCTCCCTCATAGGTTAAATAACGTAAATGGGTCACATTCCCCTTCCATAGTAGAGTGAGAATGTTGACAACCTGTTGAAATCTCAAACATATTGTTCGGGGCGCTTGTTTCAGCCAAAGGTTTTTCTGCAGTAACTCAAGCAATTTAAATAATACGTATATCAGTTATATATCATTAGAACTAGCATTTCTAGTGGTAAATAACACTACTTTACTTTTTAAAATCGGTTGGAAAAATAAATATTTTACAGCCAAAATGATTTTTTGATGAGGCTTTTCCTATGTAAATTCCGTGTTGGTGGGACAGCAGAAAATAACTTCAGTAATACTACATATTTTGCCATAAAACTTTCAGGGTGTCTTAATTTACTAATATCAAACAATTTAAAACAATTTTTGAATAAAAATTCTAAATAAAAACATTCTTTTAAACTTTTTCACGCGGAAGAATTTTGCATTGAAAATGACTCATCAAAAACAACTTTCGCACATGAAAATTTTATTTCTCAACCGATTTTGAAAAGTAAGGTATTTTTATTTACCACTAAAAATGTTTGTTTCACTGACATGCAACTTATTTAGGTAGTAGATTAATTTTATCTTAAAAGTTCAAAAAACCTTTGGCTGAAACAAGCGCTAGACTTATGGGAAACTTACTTTATCATGCAAATAAAACATGTCTGCTATTAAACATCAAAGAAATGGGGTGGACTTCATATCTTCTAAGAATGTTTTATTTGGCTGTATACTAACACTACTCAAAGGTAAACCTTATTTTTACCCGTTGCAGTTTCATACCCTGTCTACATTTACTTCTGAAATATATATAAAAAACTGTGAAAAAACACGATGAGCTGCATATTCTGATATCAATAACGTGTTCAAGGATTTAAAGTGTTTAAGGAAATAAAGATTAGCACTCTTTAATACAGAACTACTTTCGAATGCAACATTCGTGGTCACGCATACATTTATTCTTATTATATACAGATGTGTACAGGTATTTTGTGGCGATGGTTGGCACAATTAAGTACGTAACACAAATTGCCTAAGCTTCCACGCATAACAATAAGGTACTAATTATTACATTATGTCTAAATGTTCGACCATGATTTATGTATGCGATGGTGAGAATTTACACAAGTTTAATACAATACAATATCGGTATTATATCGCGACAATAATATACAGAAATTTGAGGTAGAAAAACATGTTATTATTATTTAATGAAACGCACTCTTCCCCGTTGACAGTTCTTATATTTTGCAAGTAACTATATGCCATTGATTGATGGGTTGAATATGTGTATTACTCGCAAAGTAATCGTCTAAAAGCAGATATAAAACTTGAACATGAATTGTAACATTTAAGGTCCACAGTCAACCAAAAGCTCGCACAAAAACAAAAACTTATTACAAAGGTGAATACAAGACAAGATATGACATCACAAACACAATAGGGTTGACAGTACGGTTACCGCCATGAAACAGTCAGCGACAAAAAGGCCGCAGGGGGTTTAAATCAGGCTCTAGGGTTCACCAAAACCTCATTCTTACCCTATTTTCATCCCAATAAAACGGGATATTGTAAAAAAGAATATATATCCCCACCAGGTTATATTCAAACAAGGCAGCATTTATAGGCAATATAAGTATAACACAGAAATAAATTAAAAAACAAAAGCTTAGAAAGTCACAGAGCAAGTACTCATTAAGGGTACGACAAGACAATATTTAAGACAAGCATCAAACGCTACCGTCCTTTTAGGATTTAGGTAGACGTCATCATAGGTCCACAATATGTCCGGTAATATCACAATCAAAGAGGAAATCACAGTGGCGAGATGTAAATGGTTCAACCACGAAACACGCAGTACGTTGCAAAATGATAGGGTCATAACCTATTAACCCATAAGTGATTATGACCAAGAATCTTAGGAAGTTTGTAAATCACATCACCATAGAAGTGAGGTTGTTATAGTCCTTGTCGCAGAAGATTTATTAAATAACTTTTATATTTTAAAAGTAGATCAGGGTTACGATAATAACATTTTGTAAATGTTTCTTGAAGTTTCTGGTAACGGTAGCCCTGATGTAGTTATACAAGAGGTGTTCAACTTATAACGTAACACATTTTCTTAAGATGTCTTTTTCAGCGGTAGTGATTATCATAAAAAAATGGATGATTTCATTATGTGAATCCGTCTATTAGAACGTAAGCATGTCATAATAATCTCCATTTTCACGCGGTTCGCTTTAAATGACATTTTGAATTAGGTGCATACTATTTTCCAATTTTAAACCTATATGTTTCTATTGCAGTAGAGTTTAACCTTAAACCAAATAATTCCACTAAATGCATATCTCAATTGCTTAAAACCGTGTTTGCAGTTTAAATATGATCTTACAAATATTAATGTTGAATTAAAAGGTCGAATTGTATCGCAATATAACAAATTGACAGATAATGGGACAGTTGCTCGTATTTTACCGATTATTTTATGAATAACACAAAATAAGCATTTTATTCATTCATATTTTGTAAGACAAAAAGTGAATAGTTATTGTTACTGTATTAAAACATACCATGTAAAGATATATTTTGTCAAAAAAACACCTCATCATTATTTCAAATGTGTGTGTTTTGCCCCTAAATCTTAAGTTATATTTTTTCTTCTTTTTCTTATAAGAAAAGAATGAAGCTTATTTTTTTGTAGAGAAGGACATCATAGCAATGTCCGCATTTTGTGTTTCGAACTAGAATGTTTCATAAATTTAATAATTTTCAAAGTCGAATTTCATGTTAATTTTCGCTGTAATTGTGAAAACCGACAAAAAGCAAAAATATGCATATTCCAATTTATTACGTTCAGACATGGGCATATCAGACTACTTTAACATTAAACGACAATTTACAAGAATTTTATTAAAATTTGTATTGGATTTATTTTTATAATTGAATATATTTGCCTCAAAACATCATTCTCTCTACTTGTTCAAAACTACGGATGCAGAAAAAATAGGTAGCACATAATAGTTCTTGTCATAATGTTTCGTACCGAAGGAATCATTAAACTTGACATTAAAATGGACATATTCGGCGAGAATTTGAAGCTATTTGATTCTGTCACAAAATGAAAGTGTTACATTATAGGATGAACACCTCTTGTACAAAGATTACGAATATTAATGTCCTCAACTCGACTACAAACTCTAGACTTAAAACGAATACTTTGTGAAACATAGACCCCATAAGAAGTAGCTCGGAGAACATCCCCACCTAAGTGGGATTATTAACAATATCAAAATAAAAGAATCTTTGCAGTACAAACGTTTGAAAGAAGATACAGAAAATTGAATAAGAAATGTAGCATTCATCCGTAACACGCAAATGATAAACTATATACAGATTACATTATTTGCATTACTATTGTATCATTCCATTGTGTTATGACTATGTGTTTTGTCTACGTTGATTAAAGATTGTGCATATTTTTAACCGGTGTGTTTATTTGCAGTGTATAGTTTATGGTACATTTATTTATAATTTAACATACATATATGCTTTTAAAACGTTTTCCAGACGTTTTAATCGACGATGCTGCCTTTCCGTGATAATGTTTTCCACATGAATTCTGTTTAATTCCATCAAAATAGGAGACACATAGGTTGTATCATGTAACACCGCATAAAATAATTCTTCTAATCTGTGTTAATGTTTGTCCTATTATAAAGGATTGAAGGTGTAGCATATGTATTGCTCCATCTGAGTACTGTCTGACAATAACTGTACTTTTATTGTTAACTGTTCTTGCCAAAGAAATTCCTACAGAAAGTACTAATCTCTTATGACATTTTTATTAGAAAGTTATAGAAAAGATAGTTGAAGGCTGGTATAATGTTTTGTTATCATTTCATCGATTTTTCTCAGTGGTGGCACACTTCACTCCACATCTCCACTCTATCTCTACTGTATGTCCCTTTAATACATTCTATTTAATCATTATCAATACCTGACTTATAACTGATCTAATTTATATTGCTGTAGAGCTGAATGCTTATATTTTATATACTGCATATGGTACTGCATTTCCATACTTAAATTGGTGTCTGCCTTTTATGTTTTCCACATGAATACTGTTTAATTCTATCTATATTGAGGTAGAGCCAAATACTTATATTTTATATACTGCATTTGGTAACGTTATGGGACGCCACTTGTTTTTTGTCGAGGCTTATTTTATTTTGGGATTCAGGTAATAATGCCTTGTCTTTTTGTTATTGACATTATGCCACTATCGGAGATATAATTCAACAACATTATCTATTTGTTTCCAGAAAGATTGGAAAACATTTGGTCGAATAACTGCGGCATCTATCCCAGGAATACTGCCATTTACCGTATTTCTTAAATACTTTAAATATGATCGTTCAGATCTAAAGGAGATACATTTCGAGTGTCTACTGTATTTAGTTACTCTGTCAAGACAATATCATCCAATTTGAGTCGTTGAGTATAACTTTTGATTACATTTTTAAATTGCACCCTGTTTATATTTTCACCATTTTTCTTTTCAGTATTAAAGACGTTTTTATTGCAATAGTAATACTTTACTTATATTGATTAACTGTACCTTTAAATTATCAAACTAATTTATATTTTAATCACCCAGGGATATTGTGGCTTGTATGGTGGACGGCGGTCAAATTGTTATTTAAGGGTTTTGGTGTCTGGTCTAATTTTAAATAGGTGGGTGCTGGTGTTCAAATAATGTTAAATATATACATGTTTAGGCTAGAGAGTATAAGGTTTGACCGTAAACATATTGCAACAGAAATGGTTTTAACATTTTCATAATCGTAGAGGGGTACAGAAGAAAGTCCTAAAGGATCGGAGGCTAGGAAATACGTTTAGTTTTTTTGGAGTCAAAGGTTGCAATTTTAAAAAAAAATATCGCCGAAAACTGGAATACTTGTTTTAAATATGATTATCATTTCAAGATTCGATAGCTGAAGCTTTTAACAGATGTATATTATATTTATGTGTATAAAACAAACTATTTGAAAATAATAAAATGTATACATTTTGCAGTTTTGTTGAAAAATAGCAAAACAAATACATCGCTGATTTTTGGAATATGTTTATTTTTTATTTTTATAAAATTGTATTTGAACTTAGAACCAAACCAAATATAAGTTGTGATAGTGTTTTTCTCTGAACTAAAGTTGCTCTGAGCTACAGATAAACGTCTAAAGGGCATATATGGGGCCAAATGTAGGAGTTTTAAACGAAAATCGCTGAAAACGTGAATGTTTTTAAAGTGTATTTCAATGTAATATAAGGGTGTTAAAGGTTCTCAAAGTTGTCTATTAATATATCCATGTACATGGAGATAAAGTTGAAATTAATGAAATGTACTCATCTTGAAATGTTTGGGGTAAATAAAAAACGAAAAACACACTAAAAATCGCTGATGTTTGAAATAGTTAAGAATATTTTAATTTGTTTTTAATGATAAAAGAAAACTCATTCCAGAAATTAGTATAAGTGACACAACTATTGCAAGAGGTAGACGTCCATGATAACATCAATAACATAATACTACATTTTGATCTTATAAATGTTGATAAATTTTAAAGTGTTTCATCTACTTTCACAGAATTATATTTTATTATTATAATAGCCAATTATTCAACTACCTTCTTTCAGATTTTCTTTTAGGATGCACTGTGTTATTGCTTTAACGGTATCTGCATTTGTTGATACTTTCTTTCAACAGTCATATCTCCCAAACTACTTTATTGAGTTCGTTTCATTTCAGACAGACATTTTACTCTACTTTATTCTACTTTTATCTGTGCCTTTATATTGCCTATGTGTTAAGCACTGGTATCACATGTTTCAATTGTCAACTGCAGCATACTTTAATTGGTGTCTGCACAAGCTGGCATTAACAACAGTCATAGTCGTTAAACGGCCACGTTTCACCCCTTTATATACCTTTATTTATTTTCACGAGAATCTCCTCTATTACCAAAGCATTGGATACATGGGTACAACTTGGAGAACTTGCAGTAACTAATTTACATCCCCTCCCCACCCCCAACCGCAGACTCCATCAAGCCAGTAGAGCGATACAGGCCCTTTTGGGCCTCTTGTTACGTTTCATTTTTTGTTCATTCTTGTACAGAACGAGTTACGGACTCCTGTTGGTCAGTTAGAAGTAATGGTCCAATTAGAAGTAATCGTCCACATACATAACACAATCATTCAAATAAGGGTACCGCATCATAAAAATGTGGGGTATACTTGTTATGTTATACCCTTAAGCATATGTGTTGCTACATTCTTCGCATAAATAACTTCCAGGAGCTCTTGTGGACCTGAATGTCAAAAAAAACTCATTTCAAATAGAGTTTTAAGCCGGAATATATAAGTCCATGATGCAAAATCAATTGTTATATAAACAACAATAAACACCAAACATGCGTGATGAAATGGAAAGTAATACTATTGTTTTCAGCGATTTTGTTTTCAATGTGCATATTTTTGTCCAAATAAAGCGGCATTTCTTAATCTCTGATTAATTTCGACTTATTTCTGTCGCTCAGGATATCTATGAAAATACTATAAACACGTCTGTTTTGTTTTGTTTTAAGGGTAAATTAAATTTACATATATGGGCGGCGGTATGCTCCGGCAGCGAAAAAACCTTTTCTCTGAAACCACTGGTCAAAATTCAAAATGAAAATTATGATGATTGTCGTAAAATGCCGGCAAAGAACAAATACATTTATTTAACAATACATACTAAGCTTATCATAGTAGTTCGCGATAGACCATCACCCTAAATTATTACACTTGATATAATAATCACGAATAACAATTAATCCTGATAGAAATATGCTGTTCTTATTGTAGGTTGATCCATTTAATGTTCTTTTCTTTTGTAGTTTCTGTTAATCATTATTTCAGTGCTGTAGCTATGGAAGGGGATTTCCGCAATAATTCTGTTCATTTACATTTCATTCCCATTCATGTTAGTGTCTAATTGATGTCTTCATTTATTTTACTGCTTAATTGCATGTGTCTACATTGTATTATTATTATTTGCCCTAGTCCATATTTCTATACATGTACACCACATGCTCATTTATCTTAGTCCAAACATTATTGATTTAATGTACCACCGAACGTACCAGTGCCATGCTAATGATGAGTAAATATTTAACACAGACTAACTGATGCATAATTGTTAGTGATTATTGTATTTATTGCTAATAATTTAGTACCGAGACCAGGAATCAGAATTAACAAGTGGTCTTTTTTAACCGAGGGCAATAACTGTGTCGATGGATAATAATTGATTTCTACATGTTTTAACTCATTTGCAACATTTCGTTCACTTCTTCGAAGCATAACTCGAAAGTGAATCGAAGGTTTCCATATTGGCCTTAGATTGCCGCCAAAATAAACTTACATTCAAAACCAAAGTTATCATCATCATTTTGCCAAGTCATTTAGCCGCTTGCTCCATCTATAATTTATTTACATGAAAACAGTGATGAAACTTTCATCGGTTTGTAAATAACAAACATTCAACACACATTGTACATTAACAGGTGTGTCAAACAAAATATTGTTTATAAAGCAACAGCTAAGCAAAGAGGTTGGGAGTAAAAGCCGTAAATATAGGTGTAATAATGATATAGATACTTTTACATAAATGAAAATGGTAGTTTGTATTTATTTTATCTTAACCATGTATCTATAATCATGTTTCGTTGAGCTGTTATAATTTTCGTTATCAGACCTCCCTCGAGATGTTACTAAAGGCTAACAGAAAACTCCATTATTGGTACTGTATTAAGACAGTTCTGCTGATTAGGAAATATGAGTGATAACAGAGTTATTATTAAACGGAGACGCTTCCCTAAGAGGATCAGGTGGTAATACATAACGGACCTTTACATTATTTAAACAAGAATTCAAAGTAGAACATTATATATCTGATATTTAGATGTGTCATTGGCATTGCACCCATATGTTTAAAAACGGGCAGATATGCAAACTAACCTGGTAATTTGCACACATTTTTAATTGTACCATTGAAGTTGAAGATGAAATACTCATCTTAATTAAAAAGTCCTTATAATTATGAGGAATGATGCTTTGAAATGTTGAAAAGTGCAATTCTGAATAACAGTGACTTTACCATAATGCCTGACAATGAGAAACTATGTTTGCTTTTAGATAACCATAATTTAATAAAATATACCTACAAAGCCTGCCATAATATTTTAAAATAAAGACGATTGTTATTAAAAAACAGTAAATAACTATAATTTCTTTTATCCTAAGAAATATGCTTGTTTTATGAGCATGATAATACTTAAGCATTTTAATTTAAACTGATTTATTTTACATAAATTGTGATCAAAGCTCAATGAACTTATTTTAATCACTCACGATGTCTTCCTGAGTAGAACCAGTACTAAGCAAATGCAGATAATGTATCTTGCTCATAGTTAATCAGGTTTTGTCAAATCTGATTTGATGAGATATATAAACATATATTAGCATTTTTAAACGCATTTATAAGGAAGGATTCTCCTCTCCGGATGCAGCATTCCCTGTATTTAGTAATTTATAACTTATTATCCTTTTATTGCAGCTTTTAAAAAACGTTCTTTGCATGCACAATGGAAATAAATGATTTGATGACATTAGTTATAGTCCTTTTAGCTGATCGTCTCTTATATCTCTGTATAGAGAGGCTTATGCACAATTGTATTGTTAGATATATTTTGTGATAATATTTGTATTATATATATGATAAGATTAATATAAAATATTGTCTGTCTGTCTGTCTTATAAG
The DNA here is from genome assembly GCA_037043455.1 of Cyrtodaria siliqua. NCBI lineage: Eukaryota > Metazoa > Mollusca > Bivalvia > Adapedonta > Hiatellidae > Cyrtodaria > Cyrtodaria siliqua. Next base: position 9,342 of record JAWPHD010002204.1, read on the forward strand.
AACAGAACAGAACAGAACAGATATTTTATTTAGACTTGTACAAAGTACATCGTCATTCAGAACATATATACAATATACGAATATAACAAAGTCACGTAAACAGAGTATATAAATCAACTGTCAGTATAGTTTACATCATCATAGTTAGAGGATGAACAATATTATATTTATACTAAGCATTCAAAATAGAAAGTCTAACATTTAAAGCACATTTTATATACCTCGCTAAATTTAGTAATATATCATTGTTTGAAGTTTTCATCAATTCTATATATTTGAACATAGATGGCCTTAGGTGGTAATATCTTTTAATATATTTTTTTCTTAGTTCATTGTAACATTGACACACACATATAAAATGGTATTCGTCTTCCAGATCTCGTGAGTTACAACATAAACAATATCTTACATTTCTCGGTATGCGATTTCGCGCATACCGTCCAGTTTGTATATTAAGAGAATATGCAGATAATCTTATTCTAGAAACAAAGAATCTCAAATTGCTAGGTAAAACATTTAGATAGTGTTCATATGAAAAATCAGATTTAAATTATTTATAGTTTTCAAGAACAGCACAGCTATCAATTGACCCATACCACACTTGCTTAAAACAGTCAATTATTCGTTGTTTAAAAACACATGGAAATGTTTTAACATTCAGCATATCCTGATTGTTAAATAAATAGGCAAAACCATAATCAGATAATAACTTTTTTACATTCGAAACCCAATTTTTACAACCTCTTTCACAGTCATATACACCTTGTTCATAGAGTTTTTTCATCAGAATGTTATTAGTATTTATTACTTTACACCAATACTTAATAATTCTTATATATCTCGTAATATAAAGAGGGTAACGCCCAAGTTCACCATATACACCTACTGTGCATGTATTTAATCTAACGTTAAGCAACCGTTTACAGAACTTTAGGTGTATTCTTTCTATTACTTTTGATTTAGAGAATCACCATATTTCAGCGGCATATCCTAGTGCAGAACCTACAAATGAATCAAATAATTGACATAGTGTTTTTGGCTTTAACTTAATCTTTTTACAATTCGCTAATAAAGTGTAGAGCAATTTTAGTGACTTACCAATTAAATGTTCTTGATTTAATGAAAAATTGCCCGTATAATTAAAAACTGTGCCTAAATATTTAAAATCATTTACAACTTCGATATTTTGACCGTTATAGGTCCAACGTTCATTTTGAAGTAGCCCTCCTCTTTTTCTAAACACCATTATCTTGGTTTTAGTGGTTTTAGTGGTATTTACTTCAAGACCCCAATTATTACAATATGTGTATATGTGTATAGAAGATTTAAGTTATTTTGTAATTCCACTGGAGATTTACCTAAAATGGCCATATCATCAGCAAACAGTAACAATATCAGAACTATGTCATCAATCTGTAAACCTGAATTCACATCATTTTGTAGATGCAGCTATAAGACATATATGTCTGCTATTGTTTAGATGTGCGAATCTCGCTTGAAACCTGTTTGTCACACCTTTAATTTACAATTTGCAATGTAACATATAATTTAATTAAATGCAATAATGTTGATTCATATCATTACATCTTTATTTATGATCACTGTTACACGCATGACAGTCGCCGATATGTACGGTACGGCACGTTTTTTTTATTATTATCTGCAATTACATCCGCTAGATATATTACGTGTATGCATGCTAATTGTTCTAATATATGATATAAATAAATGTATTAACTTTGACTTGTGTCTTAATATATAGTATAAAACCTGCGTTTCGTTGGACTAAGCTAATTTAAAAATATGTATTACTTCTTTCGGTAGTATCCATACCACGCGTTATATTTCGGAACGTACGGTACAATGCGGCTTTTACCTCCAACCCTTTTTGTTCTTGAGAGAATTCATTACTCTGAGGCTCGTAAGCAGCAACATCTGGTATCACAGTGCGAAATTATATTTATGTATGTTCCATTCATGTTGCATGTAATTATCATTCATGTAAATTCTAAGGAACATTCATTTCCGTGCTATTTCCATGATGATTGTTTAAATGGCATTATTGCAGTTTGAAATGATTAATTCATCAGTTCGTCAACGATAAAATGTCAAATTAACGAATTAATTATATTATATACTATCAATAATATAAGACAAGTTATGGCTACAACTAATATATAAGAAGAATAAGTAACAATTAGTAATAAAGCAATATGTAGAATAAATAAGGAACGTATACTCAAGCGCTAAGATAAATGACAACATCAAGAAGGCACTTAGAGATATCGGAATGCAATTTTAAATGAACGCAATTGTGACGGTAATACCCTTCTATATGTAACCAATATGCTACCATTTACATGTACAACAATGGTTAATGTGAATATATATATACATTACAATATTCTACCATTTACATGTACAACAATGGTTAATGTGAATAAAAGTTGTATTTTACTACATAAACAAACTTTAAATATCAAGATTGATTGATACATTTGAAATGCAATAATTTCAGACATACTGCATTGACTCTTGAAAAACTGATTATTTGAACCTACCTCGAGTGAGCGATTTAGGGCCAACTTGGCTCTCCTGTAAAGTATGTCAGGTCGATAGACAATAGGAAGCAATAATTCAAAATAACCAACCTGCATGCGTTTAAAGAAGCTTAAAATGTCCATGAACATGAATTTTGTGTCTCAAATTTGACAAGATTTGTATATGAACTTGGGTTGATATTTTAGCGATCAGCATATTAAATGTTGATATTTCGCCTTTATGATAATCAATGTTATGTTCATATGACCTTGAATTGTCATGTTCATTGTCATGAAAGTGTAGATCAACGTCGTTAAATGTTTATTTATTGACATTACTCAATATGTAGGTAAAATATCTTCAAAATTAGTTGTCAGTAATATGAAAACCTATATTTTCATGGTTGCGTATTAAACACAATCAATTTAAGATTCATTTTAAATTTAAGTAATTTGTCACAATACTGAAAGAAAGGCATGGCGGTATGAGATCCTTTTTAAAGATAGACACTTGAAATTGTGTCATTGTGATTGCCATTAAAGGCAAATTCATTGTATTGATGGATTACTTAGAGAAGCATTTACTCCAGTAGTTTGATGCCTTAATACTAGTTTACAACATAAACATAGTACTCTCTTATGTACATAATACAGTATAGATACGATACATTTTGTTTTTACATTGTACACGTCATTATTGTTTTTTGTTGGATTACTACAGTTAAGATAAACTATTACTCATCACCATATACTATTAGTTTTAACCTCATACGCATTTCGATATAAAACTATAACACATGTAAAGAATTCATTTGTTTGGTTTGTAATGCAAACACTAATTTCGTAATGGAATATTTCGAGGATATGAAGGAAATTCAAAACGACTGCTTACCATTTTTCAGTTAATATAAGTTGAAATTCTGAGTCCGACGTACATTTACTTGGCTTTATTTGTGAACGTATATTATGTATACTATGTATGATTGCAGGTGAAGGTGCCTACTACAATACGGGAAACAAGTATGTGAATTTTTTATTTTATTAAATATGAAAATCACTCTTGTACACATTGTATTTCGAGTCAAGATAACCAAATTCCAAAAATTAGGTTGCTTGCTATAAACATATCACGTTTCTCGACTAGCCCATTTACTTGCTAATTAAACGGCAGGGCACAACATATTATGAGACTAAGTAGATCATCACACTTTTAGTAATAAACCTGTATAACAATGTTGACTAAACTTTCTTTTCTATTCCAGTGATCCACCATCTCAATACGCAAGCCTTACAGACATGGATTCAACAACACACAATTATGATAGTCTAACAAATATAGGTACCTTCTGAAATATGACTCTTAATTATGTTTCAAGTACGTTAACATTCAATTTAAACTGAGTAAAACTATATAATGCAATTATATATAACGTTAAGGCTCTGCTTTTAATGTTCTTTTAGTAAATGGTGCAAACTAAATGTCGGTGGAAATTTAACACATCAGCCCGCTAAGAATGTACATAATTCTATTTTTGCTATTTTCAGAACTACAGGAGACCCAGCCATCTACAAAGATTTACGAGAATTTAAATATCTAACTACACTTTCGATAGCAGCAAACATCGAACTGCCTGGTATACTGGACAATCAATGTTATTATGAATATGTCCTTATAACTCTTCATTATAAGATCGATATCTGTATGACAAAGATGTCTACGGTATAACAAATACTCTTGCAACTGTGGCATATTTTCATTTTGAATATTGACTGTCTTTAGTGTATTAAAAAGTTCGGGTGATATAATGCATACTATTTATGTACACAATTATTTGCTCATTATTAACGTGAGTTTATTTTAATTACAAATGAGAAAATATGGATATCTGGGTATCTGGTCGGTAGCTCACTTGCTTCTCACTAATGCGAGCGGGGTTCGATTCCCCGTCTCGATATTGTTATTGAGAGGGTACAATGGTCGCCTGATCGAAAGACGTAGGTATTCCCCGGGTTCTCTGGTTTCCATCCAGTTCAGTAAATACTGAAAAGGGGATCCCTTGGAAGCAACAAACACAAACAAGAGATAAAAGTAGCAGACTCGGTTTTATTGAGTCTGTTCATGAGAGGTAATGTAAAGAGAAACACCTCTCACGCCTCCTAGCACTGGATTAAGCGATATTCTACTTCAAAGCCACAAATATTGGGCTGGATGATCCCAATGGACCAGTAAGTTATAACATTACTGACTTGTAGTCGGGGCGACTTTTTAAGGCCGCTAGTGTGAATGTCAATAAATACTGAAATTGGAAGCAGAAAACACAAGAATACGCCCACGCTGTCACTTCCGCACACATCGAACGTTTTTGTATACACAGGCAGACGGCGCGTACCCTATCCCGCCCTCACCCTACCCCTCTCTACTACCCCTCCCCCCTCGCTCGACTACCCCACTTCCCATATGTTTCTCTACAACACCCCCATACAAATGTTTTCAATGACAAACTGTAAACTGTTCTACTTAGTTTTCCATGTAAAAAAAAATAAAAAAATGCATACTCTTTATACCATATAAAGGTGTCTGACTCTTTAATAAAAACAACTATAGACCTCGCTTAAAGCCTTGCTGTGCTTGTATTTTTGGTCATAGCATCGTCATTTCGATTCGAATCAATCAGGTACATATTATAACAAATAGTCACAACACTGATTTCTTCAATGTGTCCTTTATATCGCATCAGCGAAACGTCAAAGTCGTTTGAAAGCAGGTCGACTACGATATGACCTAACCAATGCATTTTCTATGTACATGGTACGGTATTGGGAACTATGTTTCTTCGACGACTCCCGCATAAAAATGCAACGTGATCGTTGAAAGAAAACCGTTTAACAACACTCACCGGTACGAAGAACTTCCAGGAGTAATCACAGACGCTGCAATCGAGTTCTTTCACAAACGGTTATTTGTTTATCGTTACGATTCGCCATGTTGAAAATAAGCCACCCGGATTGGTCCAGTCTCTTTTCCGGTCGCCTTGTACCCAGCTTCATATCGTAAGTGTAAAGGTAACAAGGAAACCAGTAATTTAATTCAACATGGCGAATCGTAACGGTAAACAAATGACCGTTTCTGAAAGAACTCGATTGCAGCGTCTGTGATTACTCCTGGAAGTTCTTCGTACGTACCGGTGAGTGTTGTTAAACGGTTTTCTTTCAACGATCACGTTGTATTTTTATGCGGGAGTCGTCGAAGAAACATATTTTCCTATACCGTACCATGTACATAGAAAATGCATTGGTTAGGTCATATCGTAGTCGACCTGCTTTCAAACGACTTTGACGTTTCGCTGATGCGATATAAAGGACACATTGAAAAAATCAGTGTTGTGTCTATTTGTTATAATATGTACCTTATTGATTCGAATCAAAATGACGATGCTATGACCAAAAATACAAGCACAGCAAGGCTTTAAGCGAGGTCTATAGTTGTTTTTATTAAAGAGTCAGACACCTTTATATGGTATAAAGAGTATGCATTTTTTTAATTTCTTTTTTTTACATGGAAAACCAAGTAGAACAGTTTACAGTATGTCATTGAAAATATTTGTATGGGGGGGTAGTAGAGAAACATATGGGAAGGGAGGTAGTAGAGCGAGGGGGGTAGTAGAGGGGGGTAGGGTGTGGGCGGGGTAGGGTACGCGCCGTCTGCCTGTGTTTGTATATAGATGTATTGATTGCTTCGTAACTAGGTTAAGTTTATAAATGAGAATGTGCCTCGTTATACTGGATGTAATATAAAACTATCTTACGATATACTGATTCTCAATGAAACTAGCAAAAGCATGTCACAGACATGTTTATTATAATTTCACTTACTTTGAAATGTCAGGTGTGAAAAAGAATGTGCCCAGCGAGACCTTTCCAAGTACTGGACATACAGAATAAATAACGATCGAAACTTCAAAATCAAAATTTTGCTTCTTAAAATGAGACCACTCTCCGTTAAAGTGGATGTCACAAACAACAACTCTATGATTAAGCATTCTGGTTTACAAACTTAAAGATAGTTACATAGATGATATAAATTATATATAATGACATCAAATTTTTCATTGCATTATTAACAGCTAAAACTGAGTATTGTTTAATGTCTAACATGTGATATAATGCTTATGATAAAGTTGTACATGTTTATACTATTGGTATAACATTATTATAGTAATGTCAGTATGGTATGTATACATGTGTGTGTGCTGTGTGTTAACAATTATAAAGTTCAACAGTTTATTTGTTTTATTTAAAATATGTGTTAATGTTAACCTATTAGAGGGTATACCATGTTCATTGTACTTTTAGTTGTACACATTCGGTGCTTAATCTGTTATTAAGGGCACTTCCTACAATTCGATCAATGTTAACCTACGAGACAGAAAATTCGGATTGTATATCAGTAAAATATGCAACACAAGCGAGGGCATAATCATGTATGTTTTCAAGGCCTTTTAAACTGAACAAATGAAATAATATTTTTACGCATGTTTGCAATTGTATATGATGCAAGTGCTAAAAGCTACAGTGTCTATACTTTAAATGGTACTACATGCAACTAATGAATATTAATGAGTCACGGGTGAAATAGTTTCAGTTCGACAAACATACAAAACCTCGGTATATAAACCATCAATCGATTCGTCAACATTACGTGGTCCGATTATTAACTTTCATACCCCATCCGACCCCTTCCCAAGGAAGCGAAAACAGGGTGGCTGGGGCATGAAATAAAACCTTTATGTCGGCTAAGAACGTTTGCATTATTGTAAAATTAAAACGTGTAAGGAGGTTGGTTGGGAAAGGACGTAGTGCTGAGATATTTTAAAATTGATATTTGAAGCTTCTTTTGTATCATTTACGAGGGTGCTTCAAAAAGTTTTGTCACTAGGCATATATCCTTTGAACTGGATATTACACTGAGATAAAGTAGTGTATTTATAGTACTACTGGGTGCGCTCTCTTAAATGCCACAACAAAAATGAAAATTTTCCGGTTATTTATACCCTGAATTACCTCCCCCTACCACACCTTTTGGATACTGGCATCTCTGAAAATGTCCTGGTTACAAAACGTTGTAAAAGTTATTTGAATAATTCTATGCTTTTAAATTTTCTTGTACGCCATGTGTTGTTATTCGCCCATAATCCATGAAAATGATTGTCGAGAATTCGGGAAGATCTTGCTGCAAACCAGATATGGGTGAATGCATATCCCTTAATTTTAGCAGAAATAACACAGATTTTCTTCATTTTGTTTACGCAAATGTAATATCTTTTAAATGTCGTAATTATTCTCATAGTATTAACATGTTTTCAAATTTTCTTACAAATCCTAGTCCTTCAGTGTTTAATTGTTATATTCAACACATTATTGTAGAATTTTGTACAATGTTTAGTGAAAATATTGATCATCCAAAATCGCTATTTCAGAAGACTACCCTTCCATTTAATGTCCATTTATCATTAAATTAATTTTACACGCTAGCTTAAAATGTTAATTTCTAAGATAATGCCTCTTCAACTACCATGCTTAAATTTTAAATCTTGTAATGCACAGATATAACTGGCAATGCATGTGAAATTTCAAAGGTCTTCGACAAGTACTTAAAGAGAAACAGGCATTTAAAAAAGTAACAATTAACATACCTGAAAAAACTCAGGACGGAAATGCCTCAGTATTTATAAGTGATGTGTATTAAATGTTTCATAACTTTCTTAACACAAAAGATACAGCATTCATTTTACCATCAATGGAATGGTATTGAAACTCTCCTTCATTTGTTACCAAACATCAACACTCACAATGAGCACATAATTGTTAAAACGCGTTAGTGACAGAACTTATTGAATGACCCTCGTATATATAAACATATCAAAAAAGGGTAGGTCATCACACTTTTTTCCCACTAGACGTCTCTGAAGAAGATACATATTTCTAACTCCAAAATTTCACTAAAAAGAGGAAAAATAGAGGCTTTGAATGTTTTCACTTTTTTCCCAAAACATTACATTTATCGAAACACAACGATTAATTTTCGATTACATATATACATATCTTTCAAAACATACACAAACAATTGTAATCCTCTTTCGTGTTTTTACGTAATCAGCAAACATATATGGACCATACCATTACGTAGTCCGATTATTAATTTTCATACCCAATCCAACCCCTTCTCCAAGAAGCAAAAACGGGGTTGGCTGTGCTATGAAATAAAACCTTAATTTCGCCTTAAAAATTTGCATAATTAAACACTAACAAAATAGAAAGTAAGATGTTTTGAGACGGAATCATAGTTTGAAATGTTTACACCACGAAGGCTAAATTACGTGTACTCGTAATAAACTGTACTCAATACACCATGCTATCAAGACTTCCCTATAGCTCGGTGGAAGTGATACCTGCCTATTTAGCAGAACTTCGAGTTATCGAGTTCATAGAGAGGCAACCCTTTGTGTGTTCTTCGAGTTATAGTGCTACCACTGTGCAGGTGTGCTGCCTAAGTGCAGGTACGACATGCACTACTCGTTGTATGCAAGTAAATGATGTCCTGCGTTAAATTTCTATCGCTTAAATACCCGAATTCGCCATGAACTGCTGAACATGAGGCTAGAACTAAAGTCACGTCTACAAAGAGACATACAGTCCTTATGAGAAACATTAAACATACTAGATATATTTTAGTGGTATTTAAACAAGATTATACACGTTGCACTTTTAAATATAATAAAAGAATGTGTTATGCAAACGGATATCTCTGATAGATTATGTATTAGCAATATTTTGAGTACTTTTTATTATTTATAATAAAATGTTCCAGAGTGGGGAGAGTCACTTCAACATCTAACTGGTCATGACGAGAAACACAAACACATACATTTATATTGTTGATTCCTAAAACCCATCACAGTTCCACTCGTAAAGAGCTCTACGCAAACACAGATCCATGGGGGTTCTAATACTGATCAACTTCCAATTGCGGGGGGAGCCCTTGACTATAGTTGTCGAAATAACACTCAGTGACAATTAAATCTTTGCCAAAAGTGCTTGATTTCATTAATATCTTCCCGATGACGCAAACAATATCACTCATTTATAACATATGATATTATTCGGTTATCGTAACATTGTATCGTCGAAAGTCCATTTGTAGTTGTATTTTATAAGATAAATCAGGATTTACTACTGAATGCTGTTTTTATTTTATAATATAAATCAAGGTTTGATTATGCTGTATGCACACTCGTTACAACAAAGGTAAATATATAAAAGTCGAACAGGAAATGTAGCATTCACAAAAAAGTATGAAAGGAGAAATTTGGAAATCGTTGAACACGATAAATACAAAACATATTGCAGCCTCGGTTTGATTGAGACTGTTCATGAACGGTAGTGAAAAGTGCTTGCTACAGTTCACGCCCTCTAGCCCCGGGTTGAGTAGAACTCAGTCATACTAAAAGACAGTTTAACAACATTGAGATCACATTTAATAGCCCTATAAGAACTACATGATCTAAAACAGGAAATATATTGACTTGCCATTGGTAATTATACTTGTAGCAGATAGATAGTTTAGCTTTGCACATCAATGCAACTCGACTTTTAAGACATCACGAGTTTGGTCGCGAGCAACAATTTAACAATTTAAGCAAAAAGCACACAATTTGTTACAGAACCCTCTTTTACGTCTAAGTGATCAAATGGAACCTTGTTTATCATGTATATATGTATATATGTTAACTATGATATCCTTCATTCAGAACTATGCAATTTCTAACATTTTAAATTATTTTTCATTTAGTTGACCCTATTTTATTATCTGCTTTTGATATTCTATATCGTTATATTATTATTAATTGAATTGAATTGAATGTTGTTTAACGGCTCATCAACACAGTACAGGTTATTTAGAGCCGCCCCAGAGAGAGGGGAAGGATACATAGGAATCCGGGAACCTGCCCTACTCTTACTATCGAATAGATTCCTATGGTTCTTTAACGTGCTCGGATGATAGACCGATACACGGGACCGCCCGGTTTACGTCCCTGTCCGACGGACGAGGCTAAGGAAAAGTGTCTTGCCCAAGAACACACCGACGGAACTCAGTGGCACCACGGAGGATTGAACCCGGGGCCTCCGGTTACAAATCCGCCGCGCTACCGACTGCGCCACGCCAGCCCTCCATATTATTATTAATATTTGTATTTTGCTGAATCTGATATTTTACCTAAATAAAATTGTATTGAAAATAATTTAGTTATCTTTTACAAGTGATTGCCAGCACCAGCATAAGTTTTACTTGTATACTAGTGTTGAGACAAGAATGTGTCCCTTAGTTTGTCAATGTGCTTCTGTGTATTATTTATGCCATAATGTTACTTTAGATTATATAGGTACTATACTATCTATTATGTTGAGCATATACACTAAACTAATAGTCGGTTCAAATTATCCCGAGGGTTTATGTTATTTGTTTTGTTATATTTGTATTGCCGACTTAAAACATATATCTTATCGTATCTAGTATTTTATTTTATTTTAATCAATTTCCACGCAGCAGTATATATCACTGCAAGTTGTCAGCTAGGGCATTTTGTCGTTCTTTGTTGTATATTTGTAAAGTGTTATGTAACTCCATGCTTAATTGATTTTCTTGGCCAAGGCAAGGAACTTTTCATGTATACTTGCATTTCCGTATCATAATTGTGGTAAATACTTCAGTCAGTATTAATGCATTACTTATTGCATCCAGCATACTGGTCAAAGTAGCTCCAATAAACAAATTTTACAAAATATATACACGTTTCTAAACCTACATACGACAAGATATATATATATATATATATATATATAGCGAATCCAAATAGACACAATATAAACGGCTTTAACCAGAGGTTTATAGTTCCTCCACCAACTAACTAACTCGCCTTGCGGTATCTCCGTCGAGAAGGGCACAATAGAGTCTTGACTATTAAGCGTTGAGTGTGTTGATTGATCTGGTGCTGCTGCTTGTTGTCGTTTCCGTTAGTTATTGGCAGCCCATTTTGGGGCCACACCTATCAAAGTATGACCCCTGCGCCGCACATACCCTCCGGTGGCCACCTTCCATCTTCCGACTTCAGATAGCCATCAGGTGATATGTGATGTGACGGGACGCAGGAGACAACTTTACTATCGGTCAAATGACACTCAAGCTGCTAAACCACAAATTAATGTAGGTTCAGCAATACCGGTTAATCAACCCAACGCCACCGAGTCAACCAAGGTTAATGGTGTATAGGGCTGGCAAGGCGACCCCTATACAAACATCATGAGTGTCAGCAGTGCCCACGCTGCGACGTGCACGCGTTGCAGATCCAGGTGTCCAAGTGTTAAACGTCAAGCGTTAAAATTATCCCAACGATTTATTTATCCTGTATTATTTTGACTTGAAAACTGCTTGCATATACTTAAATACAAATATGAGAATTCAATATTTTTAATTATTGTACGAATATAGTAACTACGAGAGGTGTTCAACTTATATTTGAACACTTTTATTGTGTAACTGGATCAACTATCTTGAAATTCTCGCCGAATATGTTGATTGTAATGTCAAGTCTAATGATTCCTTCGATATGAAACTTTATGACATGCACTATTATGTGCTTCCTAATGTTGCTGCATTCGCATTTTGAAAATGGGTAGAGAATGACATTTTAAAGCAAAAATCGTCGATTTTCAAGATGTTAGCGAAAATTAACATCAAATTCAACTATGAAAATGACTAAATTTACGAAAGCTTCTAGTTCAAAACATTAACTGCAGGCATTTTTGTGACTTCCTCCGCTATAAAAAACAAGTTTCATAAGTTTCTCAAAAGAAAAGATAGAAAAATATATAACTTAAAATTTAGGGGCAAAACACACACATTTGCAAATAATGATCAAAATAATATATTGTTTTACCAAAGATATCTTTATAAGGTATATGACATACATATATGATATACATCAACACTAACTGTTCATGTTTTTATATCACAAAATATGATTAAAATAATTATTTTGGTTAATTTATAAAATTATCAGTAACATACGAGCAAATTTTCCTATTATCTGTCAATGTTTTAATATTGCGATAAAAAGTCGAGCTTTTAATTCAGCATCTATATTTGTGTCTTAAAATAAAACATACGATCATATTTAAATTATAAACACAGGTTTAAACAATTATGATATGCATTTAGTGCAATTATATGGTTTAAGGTCAAACTCCACGGCAACAGCAACATATAGGTTTAAAATTAGAAAATGGTGTACACCTTATTCAAAATGTAATTTAAAAAGAACCGCGCGAAATTGGATATTATTTTTAAATGCACACGTTCTAAATGACAGTTTCACATCATTAAATCACGTATTTTTTATGACAATCACTTCCACTGAAAAGACCCATCTTATACAAAAGTGTTCATTTATAAGTTGAACACCTCTCGTATAATATTGTTGCAGAAATCAATAATTAGAAATAAATGTAAAAACAATTTGCCTTGAACTATTTTTATAATTATCAATAATGATTGCGCATATGACTGTTATGTAGAAAAACTAAAGGGACTCCGCGAGTTTTAAACAAATCCGTTTAAAACTGGAGTGTCGAATTAAGAGTTACCAACTCTTAATAACCTCAATAAGCATATACGTTTAATCGGCACATATACGTTATAATATGACCTGAAACCTAGGTAGAGGTTTTATTAACGGTTTTGTAGTGTAATTTTGCCGTTATCTGGTAGGTAAGTTCTTTAAATTGTTTTATTAATTAAGAAAAACTGTATAACCAAATTTAATAATAAAACTGTATATCAAATTATTTCAGAAATATGCCTCCCTTTTCTAAGTGCGCCAAATAGCCTGTACATGAAGAACTAGAATATTTAATTGTACTATCACCGGTCTCAAATCTGATTGATTGGTTCTCAAATTCATTTAAAATAATGCAGGAACAAAGATTACATGTAATCGGTTCAAGTCGCTAAGTCATTTTTATCCCGCTAAAATGTGTATTCCTTAACTGTAAGTTCTATCTTGACCACGTTGGGTTTATATTTCACACATATTGAAGTCTTACATTATTGATAGTGCAGAATTCTCATCAATCAAATATATTAGAAACCTTTCGCCTTTATCAGATCTGCCAGACACGTTAATTCAAATTTAATTGTATAGGATATATGAAATGTATACACATACACAGACATTCGGTCTACAATGCCAACTGAAGGATTTGTTAAGGTTACGGTTAAGGTTTCGAATGTTTTGAGCAATGTCGTTCATCTTGAAAATCAAAAGCGTTCGTGGACAGTTTGAATAAAATTAAATTGACCATGTGGTTTTATATGTGTTAATATAATGACAAAGCTATTTTAAGTAAATGAGGCCATTTTGAAATTCCGACTGAACTTTTTACAATATGTAATGTATTTAACAATTTTAACATTTTTACACAAGTAAGTATGAGCGAGTTTGATAAACAAGACATTCCGTGGATTCATACTAAATGTTCATACTTTTTTTTTTTAGTTCCTTGAGACAAGATCTCCAACAATATCATTGTGATCTGAATATTACACTATATCAATACGTTGAATACAGAGCTAGCGAGCACTTATAAATGAACACTTTTGTATAAGATGGGTCTTTTCAGTGGAAGTGATTGTCATAAAAAATACGTGATTTAATGATGTGAAACTGTCATTTAGAACGTATGCATTTAAAAATAATATCCAATTTCGCGCGGTTCTTTTTAAATTACATTTTGAATAAGGTGTACACCATTTTCTAATTTTAAACCTATATGTTGCTGTTGCCGTGGAGTTTTACCTTAAACCAAATAATTGCACTAAATGCATATCACAATTGTTTAAACCTGTGTTTATAATTTAAATATGATCGTATGTTTTATTTTAAGACAAAAATATAGATGCTGAATTAAAAGCTCGACTTTTTATCGCAATATTCAAACATTGACAGATAATAGGAAAATTTGCTCGTATGTTACTGATAATTTTATAAATTAACCAAAATAACTATTTTAATCATATTTTGTGATATAAAAACAAGGACTATCACAACCTGACTTCTATGGTGATATGATTTATAAACTTCGTAAGATTCTAGGTCATGATCACTTTCATACTATCTTTGTTAAACTTGTTAAAAAGTTTATCAAAAGAGGTTATTACCCTATCATTTTGCAATGTACTGACCCTTTTACAGTTCGCCACTATGCTTTCCTCTTTAATTGTACGATGACCGGACGGATGACCGGACGGGCTGTACACCCTATGATGACGCCTACTTAAAGCCCATTGGGACCGTGGCGTTTGATGTTTGTCCATGATATTTCTTGTCGTGCCCTTAATGGTTTATTCTCTTACTGCTCTGGCTTCTGCAAAGTCATTGAGTACCTTCATTGTGGCTTTCTAGGCTATTGTTTTTTTGTATTATATTTACACGAGCATATTTGTGTTTTACTTATATTGCCTATTGATGCTGCCATGTTGGTTAGAGATTAGATCATGGCGGGGATTTCTTTATTTACACTGTCCTGTTTTAATGGGATGACAGTAGGGTAAGTGTGAGGTTTGGTGCACCCTAGAACCGGTTTAAACCCCCCAGTGGCCTACTTTGCCACTGACCGTTCCAAGGCGGTAGCCCTATTGTCAACCCTTTTTGTGTTTGTGATGTCGTTTGCATTTATTATTGCTTTTGCCTTCTTGTTTGTCTGGTTGCGTGTTTGTTTCTGTGTTTTGTGGTTTACTGTCCTCCTTGAATGCTACTTTCCTTGTCCGATCTTTTTATATTTCTTTTCTGCTTATGATTGCTTATCTAACCTTACCATTGCTGCAGAATTATATAGTTTTTCAGCATACATACCTTTTTTTAGATTATGAAGATTTCTATAAATAATATTCAGAATAGGGTCCCTACTATGCACTGGATTCCAAAAATACACAAAAATCCAAACAAAGCACGTTTTATCGCAAATTATAGAACATGTGCCTTGTATTTTAAATTTTCTTCATTATTCATGCTGGTTATAGTACAAACAGTCGTTTCACTTAATTTTGCTAGTATATCAAAACTGTCCACCTCATACCTTACTGCGATTAATGTACATGTTGAAATTTCAGGAATCAATCTGATTTGGTCGATCAAAATCTCCGGGAAAGTCCTTGATGCATTATAGTGTAAGAATGTCCATGCTTCTACTTTAAGCACGTACCACTTTTCCACACTATACACCACTCTACCAAAAAAAAAAAAAAAACTGATCAAATTTAAATTGATTCAGGTAATATAGAAGGCATTAGCTAGATAAAGAACTACTTTCCTTTCTTGTACTAATTGCAGGTCTTTCTTTACAACCACCCCTAATAATAATTATAAGATATGATCTTGCGCTGAAGATTGCAGAGCCTTTAGCATTGCAACGGACTTCATGCTTGATGATTGACCCCTCTACAGTCTGTCACTATGCTTTACCTTTCTGTTGTGCGACGATCGGATAACCTCGTGGGATTCTATGATTGCACTTTCTGAAACCCCGAAAGGGGATGTTGGTGCATGTACTTTTGTTTCTAAGGTTTTCTGGGCGTATTCTATATTGTTTCGTCTCTTTTGCTGTGTTTGTTCAGTATAATTCGGAATACATCCTGAGGTGTTTAAGGTATTTTTTATCTATAATTAAAACTACGTATACGTGTATCGTTTGCTAATTTCTTTGGATGTGGACTTTATTGTTAGACTTCATTTTAATTAGTTGTACCTTTATTTACACTGTATTGTCACTTTAAGCCCTGACAACAGGATACTAGCGCGGTTGTGTACGCATAAAATCGAGTTAATCTCACCAGTAAGTCGTATTGCCTACTGACCGTTCCATGTCGGTAACCCTGTTTTCACCACTATTTGTGTTGTTATTGTCTTTTTCATTGTATATTCAATTTACTCTTTGTTTATGGTAAAGTTCGAATCTACGGTGCCATTGCGTTTGGAAGCTGTGCTTTTTATAGCACTTTTTTTCTCATGCTTCAATGTCTTCAACCAGCATCAAGTCTTTCATTTGAACGGTAGGTGAACATGCTTTTCCCAGATAGGTACCTCAGCGACTATCTGGAAATAAATGTACATAATACCTATTTATGCATAAGAAAAGCTTTTAGCAGTCCGATATTTAAAAACGGGAGAAAGCGAGCACATGAAGACACGAGGACATTCTATTTGATAAACTGGCTCTCGAAAATGTACAAAACATGCATATAAATCAAGAAGGATTTCGTTTCAACTAATTGTTACCTATTTTATATGCCAAAATTACTGAATTGTAGATAACAAGTTGCATGACCTTGAATTTGTTGCACAATTGATGCCTGAAATGACCACTGAGTGTGAACTTTATTTGTTGTCTTTTTTACCCATCATGTGAAGCACACAACATACCGCATAACAAAAACAATTCAGACTGTATAATATTACCGTAAAATGTTCATTTTTATTTAGGGATTATATTAACTGTACGTATCAAAAGAAAATTTCGCCTTGCAACCTACCAGTTGTATGCCACAAAGTAAGTACTCAGTGAGTTAGCAGAAGCCGGAGCAACAAGAGAACAAACCGTTAAGGGTACGACAAGACAAGATTAAAACAAACTTTAAGCGTTACCGTCTTATAAGGACTTAAGTAGACGTCATCATAGGGTCAACACTCTGACCGGTCATCGCCCAATTAAATACGAAAGCATAGTGGCGAACTGTAACCTCACTCTTGCTATATTGTCATCCCAATAAAGCGGGACAGTGTAAGCAAACATATGAGCCCCGCCAGGCTATATTTTCTAACAAACAAGGCAGCATTACTAGGCTATATAGGTATATGTCGTAAGATGACCCTAGTGGTTGGGACTGACTCGGGAAAGAATCAATATCGGTGACTGCATAAGTGTTATGCAAGTTTTAAAATATCGTTAAATATATACAATTATCAAGAAAAACAAGCGAATACACAGATGAAATATGAAAAAGACAGTTATCATGAACGTATACGACATTCGTCAAATTATCACAAATACTGAATATGTCGACTGTCTATATATCTGTTACGAAAGTGTTGTTGAAGTTACAACAATGTTTATGATCAGTAAAGTTACACAGAATGATGATACAACGCGATGTATTTGATGCGCGAGAGCTAACGAACATGATGCGCGATTCCATAATCAATGATTGTCATCAAAAGCCCTCTATAGGGGTTGGTGACGAGATGAACAGCCTACAACAAGGTCGTGTGTTGAAGTTCCTCCACTGAGATCTGATGACGGGCCCACCACGTGTCCCTGGGGTTGTTGCTCCTATGAGAACCTGACCATGTTGTTCAGGTACGGAGATCGTCTCCACCCGCTCATTACGTTATGCGATGAATTTCCCAGAGGGCCTACACACCCAAAAGGCTTAGCTCCACTCCGGGAGACTTAGGCTGTATTATTACCTGATCTCCTATATAAATGCTATATCGTCATTTCTTGCTAATTCACTAAGGAAAAGACTGTTCCCGGTGAAAACGAACTGTTACCGGGCTTTAGTTTCGACTGTTTCCCTCACGTGCTGGAATTTCGTTTGCGTGACGTCATGTTGCTTTTTTCACCATAGGTTCCCATAATAAAACAATTTTTCATTTTCACTGTTTCGTACAGTAACATTAATCATGTAATAAAACAGTTATCACATGTGTGTTTGGGGAACAGTCAAAACTGTTTTCCCTTGGTGTCGTGGGATGTCAGTGTGAACTGTTTCCCTTGGCCTATCGGCCTCGGGAAACAGTTCACACTGCCATCACCTCCACCTCGGGAAAACAGTTTTGACTGTTCCCCAAACACACATGTGATAACTGTATACTGATACATACTTTTAGACGTCAGTTAATTAACACAACAATCTTATACAATAATCGTTACACAAACAAATCATTATACATTAAATATTTTCCAGCCACTCTCTAATTATGACGTGTAGCAATGTATACGTATTAACAACGCCATTGATACGCATCGGTATATATACTGGCATCAAGTGTGGATTTTTAACAAGATTTTAATGATTTTACAGTGTAAAATTGACTATGGTGTAAGACATTCGGACTGTATGCTGTACAACAACAACACTTTGTATGGAGTTATGCATAAGAAGTCTGGTTACTCTCAATATGGGAGACAATCCATTCAACTCGGAACAACACCCACTCATTTGAACGTTTCCGCACACATGGCAACATATATTTATGTAAAGAGTGTCTCGGGTTTGCTTCGGAACCTTCATGTGAGCTTGTAACCACATCCAACAAACTGTGAGAGAAACAGATGTCTCCACACCACACCGAATCTATACATGGGACTTGGACAGTATCTAGACTGCATGCTTGAGGTAATTATAAGTACTGTTGCTGTAATCAAGTAGTGTATCACATTAGAATCATACCCCACCCACTTCAAATGTACAGCATTTATTTGTAATAACTAATCGTAATTAAATCTATTGTTTTTCACTTGTCAAAAATGTCGGTCGCATACAGCCTCGCATAAAGTAACCTTACGTTAAGTAATTTATTTGTCACTTTGTCAAGAATGTCAATTGCATACAACCGCACGCATACGTAAAAATAATTCATTCGTCACTTGTCAAGAATTTCGGTCGCAAACAATCGGACGTTATAAAAGCTTGCGATGCATAAAATAAATTGTTTGTAACTTGTCTAGAACTCGGTCGCTTTCAACTTCATACAACCTTACGCGAAATAACATTATGTAAAATAATGTAAATTTGTCGCTCGTCAAGCATGTCGGTCGCATAGCACAGTCAGCACAGCATACAACCTTGAGTAAAATAACCTTATGTAAAATAATTTATTTCTCCTCGTTAAATAGATTTATGTCGGTCGCATGCTGCCTTGCATAAAAAAGCTTACGTAAAATGATTTATTTTTCACTTGTCAAGAATGTCGGTTGCATACAACGTCATGGAAAATTTATAACTTTACGTAAAAGAATTTATTTTTCAAAAAAGTCAGTAGAGTGCGCCTGTCTTCTCTCGTTGTTTCTTGACATTTTTTTAAAGCGTTTTGTTTTGTAATTTTGTGACAGTTGTCGAGAATGTGTGAAACTATTGTACTGAATTTAGTTAATTTCAGATGAATATATTGTTAAAGTATAAATATTCAGTGTTGACTTGACTTGACTTGGTTTGACTGGATATTGACTTGACTATACTTGATTTGACTGACACAACTGCACACCTTACATTACTTGTTTATGATTTGACTTACCAAAAGTTGACTTGACTTAATCTTGACTTATACTTGACTTGAACTTGACTAGAACTTGACTTAAATTAACTTGAACTTGACCTATACTTGACTTGAACTTAACATGAATATGTGAAACTATTGTATTGAATTTAGTTAATTTCGGATCAATATACTTAGTAAATTGTATATGGATACATTTTCACTTTGATCTTGACTTGACTTGACTATTGCTTGACTCGACTAGACTATAATTAACTAGACTTGACTTGACTAAACTAGACTGAATCAGCTGCTGAAAGTCTGCACAACTTGTTTATGACTTGACTCACCATAACTTCCTTATTACTTGACTTACCATAATTTGACTTGACTGAACTTGACATGAACTTGACTTGACTTACACACATTATAGTTTAAATGTGAAACACATTTTAGGTAAAGAAAACATAACGCTCAATATAGAAATAACAATACTGATAATTATTTTACTAAAGAAGGAGTTATTAAAGATACACCTTTGTCGTCTCTATGCAATCCTATACATTTTCGAATTGCCTAGATCTCAATTTGTCGAATCCAGACGTTGTCATACTTTATGCTGTAATTTCACAAATAGTCGCTCGATGTGGTCAAAGGAGGCCATTTCATGTAGGGTTTTAAAGATTTTCGTCGCATGTCGCAGAACTTTTTTCCTTCAAGGTCTCACTAAACAGTTATTTCGCTTGCCAGTCACGGTAGGAACTTTTTGGAGCTTAAAAAAAGATCTGTGTTATTCGGTTCTTGCTTATTTCTTAAAATGTGCAAATATTTTCTCTTTTTTTGTTGCAGGTGACAAGAATGGGACAAGTTCATGATTTCATACAGGTTAGGATATGCCTGAATGTTTCTGAGCCCAGATCTGAGAATCTAATACTGGGTAGTGATACATTTGAAAATGTCAGTGAAATGGACAAATTCAAGAGGGTCTCTTCAAACTATTGATACTAAAAAAAAGCAAATTGGTCAACCCCGTGTTTTTTGTTGGATATTTCGTGCAAGTTTCACAAAGAAAATATTTTTAAGAAAATTCATTAAGTTCTACAGCGGTCCTGCTACATATGCAGAGCTATGTAAAATTAACTGTGTTGTGAGACGTATACGCCCGTCGAAACTATGTTTCTATTTATAGTAACATAGGCCTTGACCTTGACCCCAAAGGCAACCTTCCTTTTCAGATAGCTACCTATTCAGCAAGTTTCGCCGCAATACCTCACTCCTAGCCAAAGTAACTGAGCGGAAACCATTTTTCTACTTTTAGTAACCCAGTGGCCCTATATGCAATCCTGACCCTCCTTTCCACATAAGCTACCTACCCTGCAAGTTTCATCGCAATAACTCACTCCAACAAAAGTTATTGAGCTGAAACCATTTTTCTATTTCTAGCAAGTGACTTTAACCTTGACCCCAGTGACCCCAAATGCAATCTCAACCTTCTTTTCCATAACAGCTACCTACCCAATCAGTTTCGTCGCAATATCTTACTCCCAACCTAAGTTATTGAGCAGAAACCTTTTTTCGTTTTTTAGTTACATCGATCCTGACCTTGACCGAGCGACCAAAAATGCAATCCCAATATTCCTTTCCATATAAGCTACCTACCCAGCAAGTTTCGTCGCAATAACTCACTCCTGACAAAAGTAATTGTGCGGAAACCAATTTTAGTAAATATAGATGAAAAATGAGGGCCCTATCCTGTTAATGAGGCAAAATATAGCAACTTTAACTGAACCAAGGGCCATAACTCCAGTGTTACAGGTCCGAACTGGCTGGTTTATGGACTTGTCCGAGCTTTCATTGAAATCAATAATCTGGTAAAGTCTAAAAAAAGATCGAATGAAAAATGAAGGCCCTATCATGTTAACGATGCAAAAGTTAACGGACAGACGATGGACAACTCTCCATCCCATAAGCTCTGCTGGCCTTTGGCCAGTAGAGCTAACAATTATCAACAGGTAAATGTTTTTCAAGTTATGACATGACATGTACACTTACATGTCACTTTCAGAGATATATCCCGTGTCAATGTACTGTTCCTCAGTGCCCCGTGCGCATTAGCCGTGGACAATGTTTGGAGAAATAAACATGACAATAGACGAATACAGAATGTATTTTTTCGTGATATACTTTAAAGATAAATTAGTGCATCGAATTGACGGAATGCATACTTCACCTCCTCTTGTTTTAAGCTGTTTTTTCAGAAACGATAATTTTACCATAGACCAAGACGGAAAGAGTAAAATGGCGATGCGTATATCGGCGATGGTTTATAACAATCTCTTGAACGACTTATAGGAGTGAGGTTGAAAGAAAGAAGTATGGTAAAGCATGACTTAAAATACATGTGTTTTTCTATTCTTAATGGTGTTGGGTAACACTTCTGACTATTTTGTTAGAGGATATGGCATGGCGGGAATTTCTTAATTTAAACTGTATCGTTTTATTGAGATGACAATAGGTCAAGAGTGAGATTTAACCTGATTTAATAAACCCAGCGGTCTTTTGGAGATGACCGTTCCAAGGCAGTAGCCCTATTGCCAACCCTTTTTATGTTTGTGATGTCATATACCGTGCCTTTTAATCCTGATTGTAATTGTTGTTTGTTCCTATGCTTGTGTTTGGTTGAATGTGGTTCTTGAATTCTACATTTTCTACTCAACGTTTATATTTACTTTCATACATCCATGTTTGTTTTACAATAAAGTGTATATGACAGTTATTAATTAGATGTACATTGATACTAAATCTTAATCATCATCCCACGAAAGCAATCAAAATTAGCACCCATTTTCTGTATTAAAGTGGAAAAATAAGGTGGAAAATCGCGGACGTCAACAAATCAGAAAGCTGCACCTATGGATGAGCGCCACGCCATCGTATTATATATTTCGTACCGCCTTTTAAAAGAGACAATATGCCGACACTTAACTCAGAAAGGTGCACCTATGGGTGAGCGCCACGCCATCGTATGATACATTTCGTACCGCCTTTTAAAAAAGACAATATGCCGACATGGCTTTGAATTATAGTTGATACCGCCCTTTAAAGGCAGACAGTATTCCGGAAAGACTTTAAATCATAGATTGATGCTACCGACACGAGAGCAAACACTGTATACGCCATATGATACGTCTGACTTAAAGAAAAGGCTTCATGCGGTAATTACTTGGATCTGTTTACTTAATGTTTTAGGTCTATACCACCAGTCTTCATGACGTACACGTTAACTTTATACATGTTAAACTCACCAAAATGTGGTGACTGTACAAATGGCGGAATTGCGTTTACGGGAGACGCTATTTCATAGGCAACACTTAAGTGAAACATAACAAAGAATCGTCTTTTTTTGAAATGCAAGGCCAATGAAATGTATATTTTGTATAAAGCATCTCATTAATATGAAGAAATTATCTGCGTAAACCATGGCAAAAGAATTGGCTCTAACACTTGGGCGAATTGAGTGAATAATGTGACAATTTTTTAAAGAAAACTTACTGGTCTTTTGGGATCATCAAGCCCAAACTTTGTGACTTTAAAGTAGAATACCGCTTTAACCGGTGCTAGGGAGCGTGAGAGGTGTAGCGTCTTATATTACCTCTCATTCCATGAGGAACAGAGTCTGCTAGTGGGGCTTTCATTGTCAAGATCACTGGACTAGGTAATGCAGTGTTAGTGTTCTGTCCCTAACTCCTGAATAGCTTAGGACGTTTGATACACTTAACAGATGTATGTATCATCGAAGAACTGTGTTGTGTGCACGCAATTTAGGGTCGTGTGTAAAGGTTGCAGGAAACTAAATGTTTTCACGTAGGCCCACTGTGTGACCTGTCAGCTAATATTTAAAGAACTATACACTTTGCATTATCTTATATCAATAACATTATCTTATTTCGTAGTTATTTACATCACAAAGCCTTTGAAAGCAAGAAACGCCCACCTTTCTCAACTCTAACAATGTTCATATGTCTCTGTTTACAAACAGTATGGAATCCGCATTGAATATTGACATGCATTTGCATTGGAACTTAAATTTTCAAAAACATAAACAAATCTATATTTTTTATTCAATTCAGTGATCCTTGCTGATGGGGATTATTGTATACATGGTTTATCCATTTTTTGGACAATTCTCGCCGGGCTGCGCTCGAAATTAAACAACACACATTTATATTGTCATTAAGCTTCGCGCAGCGAAGCCCCACATTATTCATATTTATACGGTGTTCCGTTAGGGCCATCGTACCATCGCGTATCGACCTTTACAAGTCGATGCGCGATGGTACGATGGTACGAAGGCGATGGCACAATGGTACGATGGCGATGGTACGATGACGCGATGGTACGATGGCGATGGTACGATGGTACGATGGCGATGATACGATGGTCCATCGCGTCATCGCCATCGTACCATCGCACCATCGCCATCGTACCATCGTACCATCGCGCATCGACTTTAAACGCGATGGTACGATTTACAAGTCGATGCGCGATGTTGCATCGCCCCCTGCTCCATCGTACCATCGCTCCATCGCCTTCCATTTAGGCTTGCGCACATCAAAACAAAACAAAAATGGGGGATATCGTAGATGCAAAGATACGACAATACTTTTTGGAAATGTTTCTTACCGAGAAATTCATGTTTTGCTGAGCCTAAATGAAGGGATAGATTTAAGAAAAGTATTATCGAATCTTTGCATTCATGATGTACGGTAATGATGTCGTCAATTTTTGTTTTAAATTGATGTGCGCATGTCTAAACGGAAGGCGTTGGAGCGATGGTACGATTGAGTAGGGAGCGATGCAACATCGCACATCGACTGCGATGGTGCCATGGCACGATGGTACGATGGCGAAGACACGATGGTACGATGGCGATCGTACGATGGTCCATCGATTCACCGCCATCGTACCATCGTAGCATCGCCATCGTACCATCGTACCATCGCGCATCGACTTGTAATATGTCGATGCGCGATGGTACGATGGGCCATTGTTCCATCGTACCATCGTACCATCGTACCATCGCGTTTAAAGTCGATGCGCGATGGTACGATGGCGATGGTGCGATGGTACGATGGCGATGACGTGATGGACCATCGTATCATCGCCATCGTACCATCGTACCATCGCCATCGTACCATCGCGTCATCGTACCATCGCCATCGTACCATCGTGCCATCATGGTACGATGGCCCTAACGGAACACCGTATATTAACAACATTACCGCGTTCTTCATGTCCGGAGTTTACCTCGTCCGGACTGCTTCATATTTTTCAGAACGGCGTATGGTACACGGATTCATACTTGCATCAATAAGCGTATAAATGTAAATTTCTTACTTTTGTCTTTTGTGAAGCAGCATGTGACGTCAAGACTTGAGAAGGGGTAACTGGTGCATCAGCGACTGACGTTAAACATGACGTCATGCAATATGTTAAACATGACGTCATGCGATATTGTAAACATGACGTCATGCAATATGGTAAACATGACGTCAACGGTCAAGTGCGTGAACATATGCTAATTGCTTTGGTCTACAATGTTTTCCAGTCTGGCAATGGGGAAGGGGATGTGAGTATTTTCAGATACACATCTGTGACAGTTTACTTACCTAATTAATGCATTCTAAATGTAAAAAAAGTCCGGAGGATCATGCCTCCACGCTCCCAATCATAGGCCTATTCTGTCATTTGGGCCTAGCTATGTTACTGTACATGTAGTCCGGAGTAAACTCATGTAAATCGTGAAAATTTAATAATTACAAAGTATTGAGTTTCGCCTGAAGCGAAGCCCCGAACATTAAATAAAACAATACTATTTTGGTAAGCTTCGCGAAGCGAAGCCCATAGGCCATGATTCGTCCTGTTCTTCAATTTGGTAGTTGACCATAGTTGACATAGTTGACATTTTCAATTCGCACGAAGCGAGACCCCGAACATTAAAAAATTTCATAGATCACATACTGTCATAAGCTTCGAGAAGCGGAGTCCCAAATCGCATGGTGAAATGGTGCTGTAAACGCAAAGCTATTGCCGAGAACAGCGAGGTGTATAACAACAATTTAACAAGATGTGCGTATCTCACAAAAGGTTTAATTATTGACAGTTGTAATCTCCATCATCCAAACACACACAAGATGATTGCGAGTGCAAACGAGCGTCTGGTCTCAATTTCATTAAAATGTTTAAAGGAATATTTTAAATACCGCTTCATAATTTATAAAGGGGCTGGTCTGGCCCTATAAATAACCGCTGAATTTGAAATCCAGTGAACCCGGGGTCAAGCCTCACTATCGCCACTGAGTTTCGTCTTTGTGTTCTTCAGCAAGGCGCTTTTCATTAGCCTCGTCCGTAGGATGGGGACGTAAACTGGGAGGTTTTGTATACTGGAGTCTATCCTCCAAGCACGTCAGTTAAAAGAACTATATTTAAGACTATATTCTTTATAGTATGTCAGGTTCCAGATTCCTGTGTGTGATCTCTTCTCTCGAATAATGTGTTGATGAGTCATTAAACAACATTCAATTCATACCTTACATATTGAATTAGCTTATCCCCAAATAACAAGAGCGAACCACCCACCCAACACCATCACACACTTAAAATTCGACAAGCAATGTTAGCCTATGCTTGTCAGATTTTAAGGGCCTCGCACGGGGTCATTATCATAGGATTTAGCAATTAAATGTTTTGAAAATGCACTAGAATTCACATTATGTCATGTAGAAAGCAAAGAATCTTCGGTAAGAGTAAGGGTATGGGCCTATACACGTATCATTTCCCTCTCTCAAGGGCGGCTCTAAATAATCTATGATGTTTTGATGAGCCGTTAATGGCATTCATACTAAATTCTCTGATAATGATATGCATATTGAATATGACCACTCAAAATTAAAATTATTAAAACATGAAAGTAAAAAAAAAAAATTGAAATGAAACAACAGGCCTAGATATATCATATATTTAAATAAAAATTGACAACATATTATATCAATCATTCATCCAGTTTTATTAAACCAATATAAATAATTGTGAATTTCCCACTTCGCTGTACTCTCTTTCAACCCTAGCTTGACCACTGAAACATTAATATTATGTTCAGAATTGTCGAACATTTTATTCCAATAGCTGTACTGCAATTTCTTGTTTGCATATTTCAAACTAATCTCAGAACTTTCTTATCTGTAATGAATCTTACACAACAAAAGGCGGGGTTTATGTAAGGCTTTATTTAGCTTCAGGGTTGCAGTGCATGATTATTTACGTGTTATCATGTATGTGCAATTTTCTTGTCCGTTCCATATCTCCTAAACTGCTTCACTTGAGACAATGGGATACACTTTGATTACTATATAAGTCCTGATGTATACGTGTCCAGTCAAGTCATTGGCAGACCACCTTCAGGACAGCTTGTCTTGCTTTATATGGATGTCAGTCATAATTATATATTATTTCGCATAATAATTAGTTTACATCCGTTTGAAAGATTCAACAAGACACTGTATTCTAACGGTTTCCGTGTTTTTATACCGAATTATATTTTAGGAAGCGGTTCACACTATGGCTCTGTTGTTATAATGGTCATGTTATCCATAGTCCCCCTTCAGTCGTCTTGTTTATATCTGAAATAAAGTCTACTGAAAACTGAAATATAAATGCGATAATAGTTTTGCAAAACACCACGGATGAAAAACGTTATAAGTTTGTTTGGTTGACTGTTCCAGTAAAAACTTCATTTCCTGTTCGACTTTTATACTTACTTTGCTAAATCCGTTACAATACTTTAAAACCTAAAGCAAGCTAAGGCATAATTACTTTCTCATTATTGCTAGTTACGTCAGCACCAATCAATGCATCCAATGTCTGCTTCGGTATAATACATCTGGTATGTCGATTTGAGGTTCATAATGTTACATTCTTGTTTCTATATATGTGTTGACGTGGCGTAAAACACCATTCATTCATTCTATTCGGGGACCGCAATTGGTTCCCAACCAAAACCAAAAACTGCATAACACATTGAAATAATCCTGTGGAAATGTTATTGTTCGATACACCTCAGTCGTTATCTATTTTATAACGAACATTGACATTGATGCCAAGATATGCATGATTGATCGATTTGTGATGTGTTTAACATTTCAGTAAATTCAACTGGTAAACAAAAGGCAAACACTCGTGCGTTTAATGCAGTCCAGGGCGAAAACAGGTTTGCATCTAAATTTCATTTAAACACTGTTTCTATTTTACATCGAATACGGAACAAGCTACACAGCTTATACATATCATTTTTAGCGCGGATCACAGCGTTTACGTAGTCTAGATGTGGAATGAAACGAGAACTCGGGGTTGACCCAGTAATCCGAGCGGACGATCATCGTATTATCCCTCTTACAGCGCCGAGACTGGACATCGAAGCCGGGCTGCACTGGTGTGAAGTAGGTTCGATATATATTGCAATATCTGAACACCCAATTCCATTTATTAAGACAAAATTAATCAGGCAATTCGTCAGAAAAGGATACGACCGTTTAGTATTGCAACCTATTTCATGTTTAGTGATTGAAAAATTGTTAAGTGATATAGTCAGTCGCTACGTTTGACCTTTTTTCAAGTGCGATGACTTGACAACCTAGTGGGATTCTATGATTGCACCTTATGGAAACCTGAAAAAGGTATGTGCATGAACGTTCGTCCCTCAGAAGTTTTGGTCGTACCCTGGTTTACTATTTGACAGCAACTGTTGTGGTTATTCAGTAAATTACTGGATAAGTCATACATGTACCGCCTGAGGTGTTTCTAATTATTGTTTTTATACTTTTACAACAGTTAAGTGTATCGTTTGGTAATTTCTTTGGAGAAGTACGTTTATTTATACTGTCGTGTCAATTTGGGTGCGGAAGACAGGACAACCGCATGTTGTGTACATAAATTCGATTTAGGATAACCAGTAGGCTGTATTGCCTACTGACTGTGCGAAGTCGTTTACTCTTTTTTTTAAAAAAAAACACGCTGTCTTTAGCTCCCAACATCAAAAGGAAATCTCTAAAAAAATAAAGTCCAAATACAGAGAAATTATCAAACGGTACACATATATGTTGTTGTAAAAATATATAAAAAAATCATAATTAGAACACCTCATGATGTATCCAGAATTGTACTGAAGAACCACAGCAATTGCAGGCAACGAGTAACTGAATAACTTTCAATATTACTATTTATTTTTATTTTTTACATAAAACATGAGTTACCTTACATTATATATCGGTCTTCTTGATAAAGCAAAACAGTTTACAGTGTATGAAATCTATCTTTAAAACAGTATGATAAAGGAAACAGTTTTGAAAAAATTACATACAACATTTCACTTGTTTACATAATTATCTTTAACATGTCGATATTTTGTATATTAATTACAAAAGTGGACTAATCGAATTTTAATGATATATATTTCAGATATTAATGTGATCATAAACTATGATAAAGAACATATTTAGTTCTTCTCCTTGTACTTGGTTAAGGTTTAGGCTTAATTCATAGTTTGACTAAAAACATGCAAAGCAAATTGCATACGTGTTTATGTTATTCAAAGCGACTTCCGGGCCGAATATTTAATTAAAAAATAATGTTTTAAGTAAACCTGCTTAGCAGAAATGCAACAGACATCAAGTGTTAAACAACCAACCTCCAGCGGCTTTAGATGCAGTATCACATAATACAATTTATACAACGGAACATGATCAATAATAGTGGGTAGGAAATATATACGAACAGTAGTGTCTCCGTTAGACGGAGTGAAATGAGCTATAAGTTGTGAGAATGTAATTGTTCTGTGTCTAATCTCTCGATACATTATACGATATATAAAATTCCACGTGAGGTAAGAAATACAACTTTTGTCAGCGGGTTTATGTTATGCGCTATCAAAACATGGTGTTCTGGATTTAAAAAACATAGAATTCACAGTATACAATTAGCCGTAAACGCAACAAAAATTACATTTACATAGTGTTTTCAAAAGTTTTATATATCAAAACAATAATAATAAGGGTATGGTTAGAGCAAAAGAAACCGCTTGGTGTTTAACTCGGGTCACCAAACTTCACGTTTACCCTAATGCTATCCCAATAAAACGAAACAGCGTACATATCATTAATGTCAACCTATCCGGCTGTATTCTCTTACGAACAAGGAAGCATTATTAGACGATATTAATAGAACTGAAATAAGGTCATGTACATATAGAAGGACTAAAACAATTTAAAGAAGAGAAACACTATAAGGAGGGTAATTGGCAAGATGGGACGATATGGAAAACATAATAAACGTTAACTTTCATTATAGGAGTTTGATAGACGTCATCATAGTGGCTCACATCTGTTTTATCATCATAAAACAAATGTGTAACAAGTATACAATATAGTAACTGTTGTCAGGTGAGTTAACTTGTTAATAGGTGTCAGGTTGTGGGGATGCAACTTTAAAACGTTTTAGATATAGTGGCCGAAGGCCAGCAGAGCTTATGGGATGGCGAGTTGTCCGTCGTAGTTCGTCATCCGTCGTCCGTCTACGTCCGTCGTCGTCCGTTAACTTTTGCCTCGTTAAGACGATAGGACCTTCGTTTTATATTTGATATTTAACAACTTCACCAGCCAGGAAGGATCAATAACAGCTGAGCTATGGCGCTTGATTTAGTTAAAATGCTATATTTTTCCTCGTTAAGAAGATAGCGCCTTCATGTTTTACTTGTTCTTTACCAATCTTTGCAAGATGTTATTAGCAAGGAAAGCTCGGATAACGTAGAAAACCAGCTAGATCGGAACAATATCAACTCAGTTATGGGCCGTGATTTAGTTTTAAAAAAAGAGTGTATTTTGCACGGACAAGTTAAAAAAGCAGCCAGATCGGACCAGTAATACCCGAGTTACGGCCTTTGATTTTCTTAATATGCTATATTTAATATATGTAGTCCGTCCGTCCGTAATGGCTGCCATCAGAACCACGCTTACCGTGTCACCCGCGTTATCAAATGTGGTAAGTGTAAGCTGTGTAGCTTGTTCATAATCGATATTAAATACAGCGTATACTTTTAAAATAAGCATGACCGTTCCAAGGCGGTAACCTTTTTGTCTAATTTATATTTGTCATGTTATATCTTGCATTTTGTTCTTCTTTGTAATTATTGTTTGTTTTTAAAGCATGTTTTAGTTGACTGTGATCATTGAATGCTACATTTCCTGGTCGACTTTTATATCAACGTTTATGGTAGTCTCACATTAGTAAAACAGTAAATCAATGTCTAAAACATCTATATTAGTTTGGACGTATAAATGAACTTATTTTACAGCCAAATAACACAATACGAAGATTTGCAATCAAGACACCACGAAGGAGAGTATGAAACTGCCATGATGCCATCTGGTAAGTGCAATATAAACTTATTTTGTAATGGAAATACAATTATGATGAATACAACTGTAAACCCATCAAGATAAAAAAAGCGTTCGTTAATAGTAAATAGAGGTCTATATGTTAATGTCTTTACGACGATATGATATTATGAAACGAATACATTAATATTTCGGTATAATGTTTCGAATGGTATTTTTCATCCTTACCAACTGCAGCTAATGGTATTCGAAAATCCGATGAAAAGGAATGTGAACTAAAAGTCTGGTATAAGACAACTTTAAGAATTCAATAATAAGTAATGTCTGCACATTCAATTTGGCATTGTTTACCAACGACGTTACCATATAGAATTCAGCGTAGTTTTTTTTGTTATTTGCACCGGTGGACGTTTAATGACAGAACCCATTTATACCGTTTTGTTCAATATATGGTATAGTATGCTATGGTTTAGAGAGGACAGAACATTAATCATTAATTACCAAAGACATCGAACGAATTTTAAAAACGTAAAAATACAATTTCCAATTTACTTTTGATTTTTTTCGCACTATATACAAAATTACCATATAATCTTATAAAAGACAAGCTTATTGTTCATGTTATTAAAAGCTACATGTTAAGCCGGTAACAATATCAAAGCAATTTTTACTGACGGCAATTTGGACAAATACACTATATGTGGAAACGCCAAGAAGTTTGTGAAGCACTTTTTTTCCCTAATAGATACATGTAATATTTTCGTCATGTATGGAACTGCCGCTAATAGACACATTGTTGGTATTCCTATGGTTACAAACTGTACACCTCCTGTCGCAGATATGTTTTATATTGCTATGAAAGATATTTCATGTTAAGTCTTGCCATATACTCAGGCAGTCTTTAATAACACCTCTCGGTATCTAACACTGACAACCCGTACTTTTCAACTCAACACATGTAATATTACCTAGAAACTGATTTTTATTTCTTAGATCTAAACCATATGTACGTTTGACACCTTTGCCCGTTTTATGGGGATGACAATAGGGTAAGAGTGAGCTTTGGTGCATCCTAGAGCCTTATTTAAAACCCCAGCGGCCTTTTTTGTCACTGACCGTTCCAAGGCGGTTGCCCGATTGTCAACCCTTTTATGTTTGTGATGTCATATATTGCCTGTTCGAATTTTATATCTGCTTAGGTCAATGTCATATTCATCTGAGACCTAGTATATAGAAAACAGCGAATAGTGACCACGTATGGCAGTTTGGTAGCGCTCCTGTTCTGTTGCATAAGGCATTTTTCTGGAAAAAGAGGAACATACTGGTATCAATATGAATTACATAACTATCACATTGTGTGTAATTGAATTGAAGTAATGTTACACGTCTCATCAGCACATTAGATTATTTCAAACCTCATCAGAGAGAGGAAAAAGACGTAGAAATGCGGGAATATTTATCAACTCTTATAGAGCAGTAAAAATACACTTTTAGGTAAAAGAAATTGGCACAGAAATGGTTTTAACTGATTCTGTTTCCAAAAATTATGGAAAAAAATATATCCAAAGTCCTCATCTCAAATCACGTGCTAAATATGTTATTTTGGGACAAAAAGATGTAAAATAATGAAAAAATCACCTTTTTTGGGAATAATTTAATTTTTTTATAATTAAACAATAAAAAATACAGTTATATAGTAAATACTGCTTGTAATAGAGAAGACAATCAGAATGTATGATCAATTTGACCAAATAAATAGACAGACTCTCAATTTTGGGATAAAATACTTAAATGAAATCTGTGTGTAAATATCACATTTTTGTTTTTGTATTTTACTATATATGTTGTTCTCTATCAGATATCTAAAATACAATTCACAACTCAAGTTGAAACTGTATTTATTTTGAGGTTGAATGTTTAAGAAAAATTGGAAAAAATCAACGATTTTTGGGAACATAATTTTATAATGATATTTTCGTATTAATGTTAAATTGAGTAAGATATCCAACATTTTATAATGGATCTACTTGTTTGATATCACTAAATGTTTAAGATTGGTCATAACAGTAGATTTGTAGGTAAAATATTTCAGACAATCTCCCTTGATTAAAATGTGTTTGATTTGATAGATTACCTACCCTTAAAAGTTTGCCGCTCTTTTTGACAACACATGTTTTGGTACTGAGGTAAACACCAATTCAGTGAACTGATACACACTTATACAGTTACATAGATGACAAGTATGTATATGTTTGATTTTGAAAAATAACATAATTATGTTTGATTTTGAAATAAAACATAATTTTAAAGGTAGAAACAGATCTGTGTGCTACTTAATTAAGATTGTTGTTATAAATGTGAAGCAACTCGTATTAGCCCGAGTGATGAAACCTGTATCTACTCAACATTGCATTTTATAAATGACCAGGCCAAGAAATACGAGGAAACGCCAATCCTCACATTTGACCAACCTCTATGGTGGAAAGCCCTAACATCGTTCTATCAGAACCTAGTAACAGCGACCTGCGACACATTGTGCTCAGATTGGGAGGACTGCACATGAAAATGAGTTTCCTAGGCTGTATTGGTCATATAATGACAGACTCGGGGTTAACAGAACTGCTAGAAACAATATATGCGGATAATGCTGTTATGCACATGCTATATCACGAGCAGTTAGAGGCCACAACCTTGTAGATATGGCCCTGTATTCGTTAATGGCCGCCGAAGTCTTTAATATTGACATACGTAAGAACAAACCGAGTGGTGAAATTAAAGGTGACGAAACAATGAGATGAGTTCAATGGTGGTTCGGAAAATGATGAGACAAGTAATGTTGGACTGGAAACAAATAAGAAGGAAAGTACCTCTGACGAGCAAGTTAACGTATCTGTGGACACGGAAAATCACCTAATCGAGACAGCAGAATTGTTTGCTGAAGAAACATATAGACATGAATGAATAGGCATTGACAATGATATCGAGTGTGCATTGACTGTGTTTGATCAGGTTCTTGCAGGTGAGTTAGATGTTGAATCTGCATGTTCGACAGATACGCACCGTAGTAACTTAAAACAAGTCGCACATCAAGATTGTGACTTCAATACATGGAGAAGGTTGATATGAGTTACAAGGCAGAACGATCTGGCAACTGGAAGCTCCATTTACAGGCAGTATTAGATATGTAACCCTATTTCACAGCATCTGGCCACAACTTATATGCGGTCGGTACACGTATACCTTGCAAACATGCTAGCATTAGAAACAAGTAGTCCTGATGTGTACAGGTACTTTAGTAAGGGGTATCGTGTACTAAGACAAAGCGATCGATTTTGCGCAGGGCTCTTGACTGATGTAGTCATAGAACAAATGCTCATGAGAAGTTTGAAAACAACTGGTGTGCCAACACGAGATAGGGGAATGACAAACACAGAGGACGCTGTGAGAACCTTCTCGCCCCGCTTGCTCAGATATCAAGGAAGCTATGCAACAAGTATCGGGAACAGAATTCATCACCAGTGACCAGCATAAAGATATTCAAACGCACGGCAACAGAGAGACAAGAAAGACACGAAAATTCTAATAGAATATCTCAGTGAAAGAAACCCCTTTAATAAGGATCCTGAGCTAAAAAGTATAATAAGTGGAGTTGTTTCTGAAGGTTCTGTCAATGCAGATGATGCGAAGCTGTTGGGATCAAGATTCTAGACAAAATGGCTGGAAGCACTGTTATGGATTTTGCTTTCAAGCGAAAAGACCAAGTAAAAACAATGTCGGATTCGGCTGGTTTGAAAATAGGCGATGACGTTGTCAAGGGAACTCGCAACTATTATTTCCACGGCTTGTTTCTGCTGCAAGAATCACTCCCAGAAGACGGATTGGATTCGCTATTCTCTTATGAGTTATGCACTTACTCTCCAGCAATATTTGAAACCCCGCACTTGCTGAGAGAGGCTGATAATCCAGCATTGGCAGAAACTATACGAGATAAAGTAAAACCACAGTGAAAGACCCATTGGTGAAATGAAATATGTACTTGATGGCGGGTGCCTTTTGCAACGGATTCCTTGGCCAAAATCTAACAGCTATGGTCAAATATGTGATGTGTATGTGGAGCATGTTACAAAGAAGTATAGAAAAGCGACTGTGGTATTTGATGGATATGACAATGTTCCAAGTATTAACGACACAACACATCTGAGGCGAACAGTGGTTGCGTTGGGACGGAAGTTAAATTCACTGAGACTATGATCTTGAGAGGAAAGAAAAGTAAGTTCCTCACAAACAAGGAAAACAAACAAAGATTTATTAATCTTCTAAGTGATAAGTTGCAAAATGCGGGTATTAAAACTGTACACTCTTCAGACGATGCGGATTTTTTTATGGTAAAGACAGCTGTGACCTACTCCTTAACAACGCAGACGTCATTAGTTTGAGATGATACATATATGTTGATACTGCTGTGTTACTATATGTTAACACTTCAGAAGGAACGGGTACATATATGGAAAAGCACAGTATGGAACATTCAAGACACAAAACGTAGATTGGGTGAAGAAATATGCTCTGATATACTGTTTCTACATGCAATTCTTGGCTGCAACACAACATCAAGGATATATGGACTTGGGAAGGGTTCTGTTCTGAAAACGTATGAAAACAACTCGGAATTTCATCTGGCTGCAGATATGTTCAACAAAAACCAAACGAAGTATCTAAAGAGGACATTATTGCATCTGGAGAGACTGCATTACTGTGTCTATATAAGAGTAATTCGCGAGAAGGACTGGACAAACTACGTGTTCATAAATTCGCCGAAAAGGTTGCAAAAAGCACAAGTTTTGTAGACCCCAAAATGTTACCCCTTTCACCAGGGGCTGCAAAATATCACAGTATACGGTTATTTTAGCAAATACAGGACTGGAAAGGTAATGAAGATGGGTTAATACCGGTTGAATGGGGCTGGGAAATACAAGATAACTCCATGAAGCCGCTTAAAATGGACAAATCACCTGCCCCGGAATTCCGTGCAAAACAGGGTGCAAAACGACCAGCTGTAGTTGTAAGAAAGTGGGATTAGATTGCAGTACAGCATGTAGTTCGTCTAGAGGAGTAAGTTGTGAGAATTCGGCACGACCCGAAATAGACAGTGATTAAAGTGTGTTCCGTTGGCTACATGCAAAATACAAACTGATAAGAAGACAATATAAATCAACATACCTAACCTTCTATGTCTATGACAACTAAGATTATATTTTGAAGTCTACTGATTACACATGAAGTGTTGCTTGACTCAACAATCCTAACATGATTATATATATATACAGAAACGACTTGAACACGTGTTATTTAGTTAGTATGGAAATTGATTACAAGAAAAAAAAAAGATTTTGATTTTATACTTGGTGTATTCCTAAAATCAGCGATTTTTCTTCATTTTTACAATTTTCTACCCCAAAAATATTACATTTAGAATGTGATTTCAGAGGAGGATTTTGGACATATTGTTTTCTATATCTTTGGAAACCATAATCAGTTAAAATAATGTCAGTGACACTTTATTTGAATTTATGCTATTTTTTATTAATCTTATCCTAAAACCATTAAAAAAAATATATTTTTAAAAAAGAAAGAAAAGTTTTTGGACCCAAAAACAGGTTTTGATATATAATTATAATTTTTTTCCATT
Source organism: Cyrtodaria siliqua (assembly GCA_037043455.1). Classification (NCBI taxonomy): domain Eukaryota; kingdom Metazoa; phylum Mollusca; class Bivalvia; order Adapedonta; family Hiatellidae; genus Cyrtodaria; species Cyrtodaria siliqua. The sequence goes on from JAWPHD010002204.1 coordinate 46,387, forward strand.
TAAACTTAATATTATGTAATATTAACAATAACATTTCATATATAAATACAAGTTTTACTAATATTCTGAATGGATATAAATTTATTCCAGAAAATAGTGATTTTCTTCACTTTTTTGACTTTTTACCCCAAAAAATCATATTTAGCACGTGATTTGAGATGAAGACTTTGGATATATTTGTTTGTATATTGTTTCGAACCAGGATCAGTAAAAATAATTTCTGTGCCAATTTTTTTTACCTTGGACTATAGTTAAGGCTAAAATGACCTGCCTATTATATTCAAATATATTCCGATGGTTAGTTAACGTTTTAGGATGATGTACTCCAATACTTGGGACCGCCAAAAAAAGGAAAAAATATCGGACAGGGCATTTCAACCCAACAAACTAGGATACGTGTAAGTGAATACAGAGTTCATCTACTGGAACAACTCACCCGAATCGGGGATATTCCATTAAATTGACACCTTAGTTGCAGCCTCGGAGCCCAGTGGAAAGATCCATGAACTTTGGAATATCATACCGCTCTAGCTCTGACGGTAACATGGCCAATGGGTTCTTCATCTTTCATCTGATCTCTCTTTAATGTGTCTCTTCGGCCACGCACTACATGTTTAGAGGTGGCCTGTCTACAAATCCCGCTATGCTTTTATTTGTGAATGTGCAATGACCGCTATAATGTGGATACTATGATGGCTTCTATTTAAATCCTGAAAGAACGGTTTGTCTCAAATATGTATTGGCATGCCCTTAATGGTGTATTATTTTGTTGCTCTGGCTTCTGCCAAGTCACTGAGTACTTGCGACTTTCTAGGCATCTGTTGTTGTTCTTATATCTATATATACCTGATCATATGTATGTTATATTTATGTTATACATATATTGCGAATTAATTCTGTCTAGTTTGTTAGAGGATATAGCTTTACGGTGTTTCTTTGTTCACACGGTTCCGTGTAATTAGTAAGACAATAGGGTAAGAGTGATGTTCTGCACCTTAGAACCTTAGAACCTGTGTTAAACCCCAGCTCCTTTTTTTTCACTGACCGTTGCAAGGCGGTATCCCCTTTACTGTTCGACTTGTATATCTACTATACAATGTGCATGTGCTAATGGGACGTTAATTACAACGTTCAGTTCTTAATTAAGTTTACTATATATTCTGTAGAGGTGATGAGAACATATAAGTATGCTATCTTTTTCTCTTGGTTATTTCTGATGCTTCCAAAGGATCGTTTTCTTTCAGTATTTATCATTTAGCTTACATTTATAATACCTAAGCTTTTTGTGCGAATGTGCGTAAAAGTTCTCCACTCATAACATATTTGTTTCTGTCTGCATGTGGCTACATTTAAAATAACATATACAAGAGGTGTTACATTTATAACGTAACACCTTTGTTTAAGATGTTATCTTTCAGCAGAAGCGATTATCATAAAAAATGCGTGAATTTATTATGTAAAACTGTCATTCAGAACCTATGCTTTCGTAAGACGTAAGACTAATCTCCAATGTCATGCGGTTCGCTTAAAATTACATTTTGAATTAGGTGCAAGCTATTTCCCAATTTTAAACCTATCATGAATACTGAAAAGTGGATCCCTAGGAAGCAACAAAAGTTTATATTGCCGAAAAGTTTTACCTTATAAATAGTTCTACTAAATGCATATCATAATTGTTTAAAACTGTGTTTGCAAATATAATCGTATGTTTTATTTTAAGACAAAAGTATAAATGTTGAAATAAAAGTTCGATTTTTTTTCGCAATTTTAAGAATTTGACAGATAATAGGACAGTTTGCTCGTGCTTTACCTTATTTGTTTTAAAAATTATAACTGTACGCATGTTAGCTGCTTTAAATAAGTGTTGACTATGAAAATGAAATAAAGTGACGTATAAAAATATAGATGTTGTCCCATTATACGCCAGTATAACCTACAATGACGTGTTAACAGAAGGTACACCTCTATTTAATTCACGTAAGAACAGAAACCGCTTAGACAATTAACCAAACTTTACCAAGATGACTATGAGGTCAATGTCTTTCAATGTTGTAAGAGATGGCTGTCACTTTTATTAATATTCAAATTATTTCTTACGCCATTCTCATTAAAAAAAATCATTTCATATTTTTCGACAGTTAATTTAACAATAATCGTATACCTTAGCTTTTCAAAGTTATGCTTAAGAGCCCCGGTGTAAAACCTCTACTTTAACAATCGTCTCCAGAACCACTGGACATATATTGACAATTGATTTTTCAGAGAAATTATTGTTTTGTCCTAGTATACCAAGTAAATTCCTCGATTGGATAAATTTCATAGACAAGTCTAGTCGAGTTTCCTTTCGACCCTACTCCGTCAATCATTGCTAGAGTTATACATCATATTCGACCCTATTAGGCTTATTGTTTCTTCAGTTTTCAGTACGCAATCATTTATAAATATACTCGACGTTTAACTTGTATCTGTATCAGTTGTTTGCTTAAGAACAAATAATAAATATCCATGTTTACTGTATGTAACCTTAAACACGTACGCGTCCAACAACACCTTTCCTTCCACTCCCTTCTTGTTTTCAATTTTCATTTGTAAACTCAGGTGATGCCTCCCATGAATGACATTTGCAATTTTAATTAGGTGATAATTATGATATTAAATTCCTGTGACCTAACATCATTAAAGGTAGAAACAATATGTCTCAAGTTCCATTTGACATATTTTGCAGAGTTGTTTTCAGACATGCTCAGTTAACCTTAAAGTATACTGTCACTCCCTTTCTTGATTTACATATTTCTATTGAAAACGGAGTAGTAATAACTAAAATGTATGATAAGAGAGATGATTTTGATTTCGATATTGTGAATTATCCACATTTAAATGGGGATATTCCCAATACTGTTTCTTATGGCTTGTATATTTCTCAATTAATTCGTTTTGCCAGAGCGTGTAGCCGTGTTGAGGACTACAACCTTCTTAATCTTAACTTTACTGAAAAGCTCCTCCGACAGGGTTACCTTGACCATAAGTTACGTAAGACTTTTTCTATTTTTTATCTCATCTCCTCAACAAATGTACTAAAGGAAAAAATAAACGCAACTCTGTATTAATAATCAAATATCTTGGCGTGTATCATATAACTTGACGTGCATTGAAATAAACTCTATAATTTTATTTTAGTACACAGTAGTTAGGTCTGATATTAATATTCCGCTAGTTTTGTGTGAATCGGAGTGTCATAAGCAAAACAAAGCGGTACGTCATACAAAGCGGGCAGCACATACTAACAAAATATTGGATTAGAATTGATCCTGGCATGTTTTCGGTTGTTAGGAGGGCACCTTATGTTCAATGTGGTTTCACGACGGTTTCACGGTGGTTTTTGCTGGGGTTCAGAAGCGCTGACGTAGGTGCTTGAGACGAAAATAAACGTCATATTGACGTCACGTAACATCTGAACGTCCTTGCTTATAACGGATTTTGGTCAATACAGTCTCTCTCAGACGTTGAAATAATTTTGCAATAGTGTGATGCACGCCAAGATGGACAGACACCTTACGCTGCAACATTCCATTCAACAACTATCTGACGGCGTCTTCACGCTCCTTATTACGTAAACGCGGCATTCAGAAAACCTTACTGAATTTGACAAAAACGCTGGATTCTGGATAAATGATGTCTTGCGACAAAATTAAGACAAACAATGGCATGTGTTCTCAAGTACATATACCCCGACCCTTGCATCACGTGCATCTGTTAATTGTTGTATTTCATGCTTTACTTAAGAATAATTTTCGATCATAGGTAAATTAACAAAAGATTATTTGGACAAATAACACTTCATATATACTGACCCTAAAAATGTTGCGTTACTTTTTTCCTTATGTATATAATAGCAATCTTAAAACACTTCTGTGACAAGGTTTATGACAACCCGTCTTTTATGGAGATGTGATTTACAAACTTACAAGGACTATCACAACCTGACTTCTATGCTGATGTGATTTATAAACTTCGCAAGATTCTTGGTCATGATCACTTTCATACTATCTTTGTTAAACTTGTTAAAAAATTTACCAAAAGAGGTTATGACCCTATCATTTTGCAACGTACTGCATGCTTGGTGGTGGACCCTTTTACAGTTCGCCACTATGCTTTCCTCTTTAATTGTACGATGACCGGACAGGCTGTGGACCCTATGATGACACCTACCTAAAGTCCATTGGGACGGTGGCGTTTGATGTTTGTCTATGATCTTTCTTGTCGTGCCCTTAATGGTTTATTCTCTTGTTGCTCTGGCTTCTGCCAAGTTATTGAGTACCTTCATTGTGGCTTTCTAGGCTATTGTTTTTTTGCATTATATTTACACGAGCATATTTGTGTTTTACTTATATTGCCTATTGATGCTGCCTTGTTGGTTAGAGATTAGATCATGGCGGGGATTTCTTTATTTACACTGTTCTGTTTTAATGGGATGACAGTTGCCATTTACCGTTCCAATGCGGTAGCCCTATTGTCAACCCTTTTGTGTTTGTGATGTCGTTTGCATTTATTATTACTTTTGCTTTCTTGTTTGTCTGTTTGCGTGTTTGTTTCTGTGTTTTGTGGTTGACTGTCCTCCTTGAATGCTACTTTCCATGTCCGATCTTTTTTATATTTCTTTAGGAAGATTATCGGTCGTGATAATTTTCATGAGTTATTTATTACAATTATTAGAATATTTATAAGCAGAGGTTATCACCGAAGTATTCTGCGGCGCACTACATGTTTAGGTGTAGACCCTTCTACAGTCTGGAATTATGCTTTCTTCTTTGATTGTGCAACAACCGGACGGGCGGTGGACTCTATGACAACGTGTTCCTAAATCATTTAAGGCGGGAATAGTTTGATGTATGTCCTTCCCTCCTTTTTGTCGTGCATTTAACGGTTCCCCCTTGATGCTCTCTGTCTTCACACAAGTCATCGAGTACATATGGCATTAGTTTCTTAGGTTTAACTTATTTTTTGATATATTACATACATGAACAGTTCTGTGTTTTTTCTTATTACGCCTATCTACGAAATCTCTCAAATGTAAGGGGTTAACTCGGCGGGGATTATTTTTATTTACACTGTCCTGTTGTTTAAGGATGATGGCAGGGTAAGTGTGACGTTTGGTGCACCCTTGAACCGGTTTAAACTCCCCGGTGGTCCCTGGCCGTTCCAAGGCGGTAAACCGTTATATGTTTTTGATGTTCTGTTTTACTGAATGTGTTTTTTTATGCTATCAGGTGAGCATTTCGGGTCCATATATGCCTCGTGTATACAATTATTTATAGAAAATATCGCATCCTTGAACCAGAGTGGATGAACATTTAAAAATCTAAGTGAAAGGTAGATAGAGATATCACCCCTTAAGCAAAAATAAATGTTGTAGTAGGTAAACAAAGTTTTGAGTTATGATATAATTATATTGCCAAAACACATTTTAGAAAAACAATGTCAGATTCGAACATATTTTTCAGCACAAAATACACTATACGAAAGTTTGCAATCGAGGAACGAAGAAGGAACGTATGAAACAACCATGATTCCAACTGGTATGTAAAATATGGTAATAATATTGTGTAACAGAAATATCATAGAGATATATATCACTATCATGTTCACATCTCTCAACAACTGAATCTGAACATCTACAACGAATATGTGTTCTTAAAGAATTTCAAAATAACTAATGCAATTATTATTAAGTTGGACTTTTGGAATTACATTAAACAATTAGCATTCCGGAGAATGTTTCTACAAAACGGTTCGTTAACGTTAAAATTAATCATTAGATCTCGGTCAAGATTTAAAGTGAAAACAATTATGTATTTCTACCTGTAAACACGATATATTTATCAAAAGAGGTCGGATTTTTAGCAAATTGTATTTGAAAGTTTCTGTTACAAATATCTCCGACAGGTTTTGACAATAGGCGTACTCGTAATGGAAGGATGTGATGCAGAATTATTGCGCTTGATAGGGGATTCCAGTTGATAAACATTTTAACTTTAGAAAATTGTTTGGAATTTTTCTCAAATTCTTTTTAAAACTTTATTTTAATTAGATCTCGGACAAGTTTGACAATGAGTACAACTGATTCTTGCGAAATATAAATAAATATGTTTAGCTTGTGAACGCGATGACTTTATAAATGTTTTTCGATTTTACCAACTTTAATTTAGCTTTAAATTTAAATTGTTTCAATAATATCTTCTAATTGGACAATGAGCAGAATTAATGCACGCCTTACATAGTTATATACATTGATTAAATAAAGTTTTCATGGTTGGTCCTTAATTGTCTTATCGCTTAATGAGGTGAAGATATACGTTTTACTCTGAACTAAGAACAAGATTTCTGCCTAGATATGATTCCAGATGGCACTTAATAAATTAGACCCTCTTATGTCAAAACAATCTAAACATAATTTGGAGCAAGTAAATATTTATTTTATGCCTTTAAAAAACGCATTCAAAATTATTTATGTACATATGCATGTATGACGAAAGTGGGTGAACTTGACATATTTGTGTGTGCGTGATATATATTTATGTCTAATGCTATTGAATGCACTTGAATTTATGTTGATATGTTGTAATTGTCAATATATAAAAATAAGTGTTGTTAATATAAACCATACATATTTGCTTTCCTCCTAATAAAACGTATATGACGGATATAAGTCACCATGAAAGGGAGAGACAGATTTTTGTATTTTCATATTTATATGTAGGCTATAAACTATTGCATTCTGGTTTAATGCTGCAAAAAAGTTATGTTATGTTATATGTTATGTTATATATGCATCATCAATAGATGGAGCATTTCACGTTAAATTAGAGTCGAAAGTCCAGGTCATGTGTCAAGGTCATGCGATTTCATGTCCGATTCATAACTCCTAAACCGCTTGAAATATTGGGATGGAACCTAACGTGTATATGGATAATCAAAAGACGATGTGTTCCTTTCTAAATGCATGGTTGAATTTTCAAGGTCATGAATTGTACGAGTTTGTTTCAGTTAACTCCTAAAACATTTAATTTTTTGGTATGATACTGACTGTGTTTTTATATGTAAGAAATACATATATACCAAATCATTTTTTTTTTGATATTTAAGATAAAATAACAACGGTATAGTTTGCAAGACAGGAAGGAATACATACTAAAACAGATAGTGGTTAACTAACCGATTATATATAACCATTAACAGATCGGTTTGCAGCCAACCGAATATAATCGACTATCGATTATACATTTCAACCGAGTGCCCATTACTAAGTCGTTTTGCAGTTATTGTAAACTAATCATATACAAAGAAATGTGTAGAAATAGCTCAATGATAAAGGACTTGCGCTTTAAAGCTTCTTATCCCGTTTCAATGTGACATGTTCGTGTAGTTCGTGCAACTAACAGATTCCTTTCATGTCTTAATTATACATATTATACATTTTAGATGGAATGAGAACAGATAAGTACGTTATCCAATATTGCCTTCTCCAAAAAACACACTACATTAACTTCTATCCCAATAGTATTTCAATATTATTTAATTATCTTATAACCTATCAGACGAGGATACGTATATATGTACGTATACTGAACCGATAAAGAAACGTTACACATGTTAAAAGTCAGTATTTTCATACCTAGATGTCGATGACATAGTTTGCGATTTATTTTTTTCAATTAATTCGGTCACTACACAATGGATGCGTTCAGGTTTCTTCTATCGGTTACCGAAAGCACTCTCGATAACCATCGTTTACCATCGGTCACCGTCGTTAGCCGTTGGTTCGCCGATAGGTAGAACGTTGGTAATAAATCTTCCCTCGACTCAACACCTAAAGTAGTATCGGTGACCTCGTTGTTACCAAATGTTAACATCGGTGGCCATTGGTAACATCTCTGACTCCTAGACAGTATTTACTTGTTACATCTCAGGAATGGGTTTATACCTGCAGCAAAGACGGCCAAGGCGCCTGTAGGAATATTCGGTATGTTTATGCCCCGTATGTTTATGGAGGAGTCATATAGATTTGCACTTGTCCGTCCGTACGTCCCAAAATATTGTGTCGCACGATCCTCTATAATCCTCTATAACTGTTTAACACACGGTCGCCAAACTTTACAAGAATGTTGACCAGCACGTGAAGATGCGCACCTGTGTTTTCATTTTTAATTTAGACCAAGAGCCACAGAGTTATGGCCCTTGCCTTAGTCTAAATAGGGGCTGAAAAACTTGTGTCGCGTGATCCTCCTTATCTATTTAACCTATGGTCACCAAACTTTTCAGGAATGTTGACCAGCAATTGGAGATGCGCATCTGAGTATTTTTATTTTATATTTTGGACCAAGAACCACAGAGTTGTGGCCCTTGATTTAGTCAAAATAGGGTCTGAAAGCTTGTGTCGCGTGATCCTCCATATCTGTTTAACCCATGGTCACCAAACTTTACAGGTATGTTGAACAGTAAGTGAAGCTGCAAGCCTCCGTTTGTTTTATTTTGGACCAAGAGCCGCAGTTATGACCCATGACTTAGTCATAATAGGGGCATAAAAACGAGCGCTCTTCCATAACTCCACTGTTGTACACATTAAATTACCATTTAACCAACAGACAAAATTTCAGTTCTTGTATTAAAAGTTGAACGTGTTTATCAGTGTTTATGTTCATTATCAAAATGCTATGGTATAGTGACTTTAGTGGGAGCATACGTGTCCTATGGACACATTTCTAGTTTTAATTCTAGTTTTAATCATGTTAATACAGACTTAAATCAATTTTAGTCGTATATAACTACAACACAATTTTAGTCGTATATAACTACAACACAATTGTTATATGCATTCTTTAAAGGTTATTACGGAAGATCTGTTTAATTTCAAAAACGCTAGCTGTTCATCCTGATACATTATTTAAAGCACTAAAACAGACCCGATTGAAGTCTCACAAACCATATAAATCAAACATATTGGAAACTGTTACTATTATGGTGTGCATATAGTCATACCGCCTATGTACATGTAACGTTTCTTTATCGGTTAATTATAGATACGTTGGTTCCTGGTTTACTGCCAAGCTTAACAATAGCCGGCCACTAGTTAATAACTAGTTACTATATAATGCTGTTGACGTTTTTGATTTATTTTGTGAATAGTGTGATTTATTTACATTTAGAACGCCTAATTAGGCTGAGTGTTAGTTAATGCTTTGTGTATGATCGTATTAACCGTTTAAATGTTCTGCACTCATTAACTTAATGTTTGTGTTTGTCTGCATATGGTTACACTTCAAGTATTACATAATACGTTCGGAATAAACATAAATATGTGTTGCATTGGCATAATTATATGATCATTTTGCTTTCTCATGTCATTGTACTAGTAGATCTGCTGGCCAAAGGCAAGCACGTTTTATGCAATAGCGCATTGTCCGTCGGTGTAAGCGTGTGTGTCGGCGTTGTTATTACTCGATAATAAAACGGCAAAGTAACCGGGTACAGGTATATAATGGATAATCGAATGACAACTGTGTGTCGTAGATAATTCCGAGGTAAGAGCACTGCCATAGTACCCAAGAGTTTGAGTCTTGGTTAAAGCAAGCTTGTCCGGAAGAATCTTGAGAAACACCAGCAATGTTTCTTCTGTATAATTTGAAATTCTACGAATAAGTACAATCTGGTGAGGTTACATACATACCTACTAGCCCCCAAATGTAACCGTAAAATGGTAAAAGGTGTATATAAATGTGACTCTAAATAAATGCGTACTTTTGATATAAATAAGAACGGTTCAAAGTCATAATAAGGTTCTTTTTAACTTTAACTGAGATGATGTTCTTGTGTTAAGAATGTATCGTCAAATTCCGATTCAAATACCCGATGTCCCCGTTTGGATGAAATTTACCCTCCAATAAAACGGCTTTATCCATTGTTGGAATTGACTGTGCACACTACATGTACTATAAATATACTACTTGGACCTGCAATACTTCACTGTTATGCCATGAGCCTATGTAACACTACCATAAGCTAACGTAGCCAATGCAAAATAAATCGTAGGAAGTTATTTATAAACACTGGTGTCCGTTTATATTTGTCGGAAATTGTTATTCCGCTGAGTAGAATTTATGTTCACAATTGTTTAATTTTGTTCTGTTGCTGTTCAAACCTTAGCAACTACCTAGTCATAAGCTGAATGTACAATGGGAAACAGTGTAGACATATTTATTCCAGTCTATTGAGTAGTAGTCTATTGAGTAGACTGCATAATTTCTGATTACTCGTATACGATATACGAAAACTGTGTCAACTTTTTAATTTACTACACGATATCGATGCAGACGCTTGATTTTATCATAGTTTTAATTGCAATTTAATGGGGCATTCCCAATATGAAAGCTCCCGAACAACAAGTTATAGATACAAGCTGACCAAATGGTCCTTGCTCAACTTAGGACCTTATAAATTAACATTAACTTTTAAACCAAAATCACACTATCGGTTTCTTCCAAATAGTGAAACCTCCAAAATGATATATAGGGTCCTATAGAAACCACAGCGTCCGAACGCAATGGCATCGTTTGTCCGCACTGTACTGCAAACAAGGACTAGAAACTACAATGAAAGAGACAAAAAACAACAGAAAGGGTGGTGAAGACAGGGTTACCGACTTGGAACGGTCAGTAGGCAATAAGGCCTACTGGTTAGCTTGAATCGATTTTATATGCGCACAATCCTCGCTATTATCCTGTCTTCAGCGCCCAAATAGACAAGACAGTGTAAACAAAACTACATCCCATCAAAAGGAATTCTCTAACAATAAAATCCACATCCAGAGAAACTAACTAAAGATACACATACAAAATAATAAACATCTCAGGATGTATCCAGAATCGTACTGAACAACCATAGTAGTTGCAGCTAAAGAGAAAACCAATCTAGGGTACGACCAGAAAACCCGAGGGACAAAAGCTCATGCACCCACCTCCCTTAGTTGGGATTTCAGTAGGTACAATCATAAAGAAATATAAAAAGATCGGACAGGGAAAGTAGCATTCAAGGAGGACAGTAAACCACAAAACACAGAAACAAACACGCAAACAGACAAACAAGAATCATAAAGTCCCAAATTGGTTATAGTATGCACATCTTAGTGGTGTGAAGTTTAATTAAATTCACCACAAAAGCCTAGGAAGAGCTGAGCACACAAGCCTAATTTCGTAGAAAATTGATAAAGATACTATTTTCATAGACATTTCAAAGTTCGTTGGCGTTTAACTCTGGTAATCCAAACTATTAACAGTATGCTCAATTTCAAGTAGTAGTAATACTATGTATAAAGTTTCATTACAATCTGCAAGAATGCAAAAGAAGAGAGAGATACACAAGCTTATTTGCGTAAACAATCACAAACAATCATTATTCAAGTGATCATTACTCTGTAAAAAGTTAACAACATGAACAAATTTGGTCATAAGTCTATGCAACATGAACAAATTTGGACATAAGTCAATGCAACATTATGCAATATATATATATACATATGATTTGTTTGTTTTTGAAAATATGTTTGTATGATTATTTTTCATTTGCAGTGATTTTCTTTGCTTTAAAAGACATTTTGTCACTATGCCATATATGGTAAAAAGGCGCGATGACGTCATCGTCCCAAGATGGCCGTCTCCATTTATGTTTCTTTGTAAACTTTCAATAGGTCATATCTCCTTTATTTTTTATGCCATTTTGATAACTTATTCAGCATTTTTTTCAAGTTTTTCACAGCCCTTTAAAATAAATCTTGTTTGAGAATAGGGCATCAACCACTTAAAGATTTCAACCATTTATAGTAACAGCGGCCATTTTTGGAAGTCGCGTTGGCCAATTTTAGCAATTGTGAAAGCCATGCATCAATGAATTTTGCTCAAAATGACCCAAGCGGTTTCTGAGAAGTTTAAAGCAAACTTTAACGCCGGCTGAACGACACCCAAAAGCCCACCCGCCTTCGGCTCAGGTTTGCCAAAAACGGGACGCTTATGGGTGAATTTGTTATGCGTACTTTGTCTCAAAATCAGGCTGAAACATGTTCTCACTATTGATTTTAGCTCTTTGGTCAAACAAAAGCGTGCTAATGCGATAGCGCTTTATCTGTTATCGTCCTACCGTCCGTCAGCTAATCTTGTGAACGCGATGAGTTTAATAATCCAATTCTACTTTTTTGTATCCACTTCATATTTTCAACTGGATTATATAAGATGAAACAAACGGCGTTACATGTAACAAATAAATGCAAAAGTGTAATAGTTTGTTTTAATATATAGATACAGTGCAGCAGCAGCTGAAGCTTTTCACGCGCACACACCGCATAACTCACTTTTGAATTTCAAGTGTTTTGACACGAAGTAGTCCCAATTTGCACTCAAGTGCAGTTACGCGGAAATTGCAGTTGTCTTTTAAAAAACGTTAGCTGAAGCCAATTTTGAATGCAAAAACAACACAGACAATGAATAAAGTAAGTTTATACGTTAAACATCCCCATAGCATTCGTTTTGACTACTATTGGCATATTTTGCATAGCCTAAATCGCTGTTCAAATGTGAAGAAACGGTCGAAACGGTCACAACGGTCACAAAAAAAAGGTAGTCACCAATTTGGCTTAAAATACCAGGAATGATAGATCAGTACCTCTACTACCTTTCCTGAAAATTTCGGCAAAATTCATGACTACCCATTTTTTGAGACCGTTTTGAAAGATGGTCACCCTTTTTTGTCACTCAAAACACACATTATTCAAAATGGCGGCTACAAGCTAAATAAGCAAAACTGAAAATCAATAACAGAAACGTAAAACATGAATATTTTCTACTCCCGGACATAGTTATTTCCTGCCCCGGATAAAATGTCAGTAAGTCAACCTTTAAACACTTTTTCTGCCTTTCCTTGAGCATGTTTACGGTAAAAATTGGCCGCACTAGGCGCTCATTAAAAATCGCAACTATACTGCAGGCCTAGTCGGGAGTCATTTGTTGTGTTGATTAACGGTTGAATGAACTGTGGATAATTGCAAGTGAATACTTCTCAATTCCAGGATTTAATGAATAAAAAGACGGACCTATTCATGTGTTAACTATTGTTATGGTTGAATGATGTAACAAATACTTGTAGAACAGCTACTAAAAATACTGTCAACTTGAGCTACTCAATCCCGAGTCAAGGTCATGTCATGTAGACCACATGAGTCACGTTCGCCTCGATTAGGGACAACGACAACTTTGGTGATTAGACATGAAGAAAAACAAGGGTGAAAGTTATGTACCGTACTCGATACTGACCCATAAGTGTGTTTTATTTCGTGCATGTTCATGTTTAGTGTCTCCGTTAAAATATAGAACTGATGTATTATTTCTATGATGAGACCCTCCCAGTGGGGTCGTTGTTCTCTGAAAATATGACCCAATGTTCCCCTAAAATAGTTTTCTTTGTTCTCCAAAAATATGTTTCCATTTATTTTTATTATTATGTTCCATCAACCAAAAATATTACCAATAACAGACAATGTTCCATTGTTCCCCAAAAATAAATGGCCTTGTCCCCAAACACCCTCTATGACCGCAGAGCAGAAATGCACCGTTGCTACCCTCCCTTCACCCACCACACCCATGGCCCTCCCCACCCACAGAATCGGTGCCCTTGCACCAACACCACCCCCTCCCCAACCCCATCCCCTCCACTTCCCAAAGTTTGCATATAGCTACAGCAGTACTGTAAAGGATTAACACATCTACTGTACATGTTTAAAAACAACAATTGATTTTTCTTTCAGGGATCTTTGCAGATGTTGCCGCCTTCTGTCAAGTGGCATCTCCAAGTTCCAGCTCTGAGACTGAGCCTAGGTAAGCTAAAGCTATAAACGTTTAATATATTTGACCCCTGTGATATAGGTTAATTAAGCTAATAATATGGCAATATTTCGAGCCACCCCAGAGAGTGGAATTCAAAAAATGTACCTACGCTAATTGATCTATCTTACTAGCAAATGTTAACATTTGGAGCCGCCCCTAATTCGGGAATACATTTATATGGTTATTTTTAATGTGGTTTTTATAAATGATGATTTTAATAAGCTTGATAAGCTTGAGAAATATTAGATTTATTTGAGTGGCAGAACCCAATTTGAACAGATTTTTTTATTATTCTCATTAAAGTAGCCATTCCGCCAACAACAGTCAAATTTTATAAACATTATGTACACTTTTTCTAAACCTACTGATGACAAAGTATATATATAACTTACATATTTTGAGAATCCAAACTCTACATACACAGTATAAACGGCTTTAACCAGCCGGACTAAACATCAGAACTGCAGTGTCGAATTAAGAGTTACCATCATTTTACGGATATTCAATCACGGGTATTCTTAGAACCTATTAATAAACCTATACTTTTAATCGGCACATATACATTGTTATATGACCTGGACACCTGGATAGAGTTTCGATAAATGGTTTTCTAGTGTAATTGTGTAGTTATTTGGCGGGATAGCTACAAAGAGGAGTGATAAGGGAGTTAGGTCAGGTTACAAAAACACAATATTTTTTGCCTAACTATAAGTATAATTGTCCCAGCTCATTGGATACTTTACTTTTTTTTTTTTTTTTTTTTGAGATATTGTGAAATTCTATCACATAAAACAAAGGATACAGGATGATACAACATTAAAGTTTCTCTGTGATGTTGTCAGTTTACAGCGATATTATTAAAGACCGCCCCAGTTAAATTACAAATAATAGGACACTTTAAAGGGACATATGGCAATCTTGAAGATCAGTATCACAGTTTATTAGTCAAGTATCAATTTCACTTTAAAACTGCTTGCATATAATTAAATAAAATTTAGATGTGTTATTTGTCTTCGTTATTCTACCATAGGTTAAAATAATTATGATTGGATTAATAACATCAGCAATTAGTAATAATATATAAATGATACAGTTATACTATAATTATAGAGAATACTATACAAGCATTTCATATCTCATCCTTTCCGTCGAGGTGTTCTTGGGAAAGACACTTTCCCTTAGCCTCGTCCTTCGGATGGGGACGTAAACTGGACGGTCCCTGTTTCGGTCGATCCTCCGAGCACGTTAAGGAACAATAGGAATCTATTCGATAATAAGAGTAGGGCATGGTTCCCGGATTCCTATGTATCCTTCTCCTCTCTCTGGGGCGGCACTAAATAACCTATACTGTGCTGATGAGCCGTTAAACAACATTCAATCCATATTTCATCCTGTATTGCCCTGAGATGCCAATATTTGCCGAGAGCTTATATTTGGGCGAAGGTCGGGCACGATATGAAAATGTAATATTTCATTCTATGTATGACATAAAAAAATTATATACTTCAAAATATTTTGTTGATTTCAGCAGTGATGGGAGAATAATGATTAAATATTTATTTCTCGGCGGATATAATTTAGATGATCTTCCATGATCGAGTGCGGATTTATTAAACGAGTTGGCAAAAATATACAATGCGCGGCTTGTCGAGCATCAAATAATGTTTGCTGAAGAGTTTAAAAAATAATAGATGATGTTGTGAGTTTCTATTTATCACACAAAACCCATACAAGTTGATGGTAAAACGTTCACATTTCTCTGTTTACCTATATTTTTATTAATACCGTATTTCCTCTATTAGAAGCGCCTTCTCTAATAGAAGCGCCCCCACCTGTTTTAAGAAACATTACCGTCTTCAAAAATTAAAAGTTCCTAAAAAACACACACTGTTTTTATCGCTTATGGATTTGATTAAATTAAAAGTTCCTAAAAACACACACTGTTTTTACCGCTAATGGATTTGATTACGGGAGTTTTTTACCTTCGACACCAGTATGGTCTATGACAAACCTTAAAGCTCTATCATCATCAATACAAATTACCGCTTTTATTTATCTGGTTCCTTTCAATTTACTATTTAGTTTATCTTTTATTATTATTTAATTCATACGCAACCAACCCGTTTTGTAATCATCAAGTTTGACGGAAATGTGTATCATATAGATGCAGAGTGATGACAGTAATATACTCAGTACATTGTTAGGTTTAGGTTTAGTCCATACCGGTGTAACAGTAAAAGATCGCCGTACAGTAATTCTATAAGGAAACAGTCGGGAAAGGAGGTGAAATATATTGAAAATTTGTATGGTAATAGTAGCGCCCCCCTTCGCACTTACCAAAGCGCCCGGGAGCTACTGTTAGAGGAAATACGGTATATAAGACAGCCCAAGTTAAATTCCCTTTAAAAATAAGAGGACACTCTGCCGATTCATGTGAAATTCCATGCATATATCATATGGCTTATATATTTTGCACCACCATCCTTTTTAACAATTTGTTTTGTTCATTTCAGAGACGCATCATCTGGTTTCCAGATGCCCTTCGTTCTTCAAATACCAATGCAACCCTGAAAGACGTGGATTTAACCAAAACAGTTGACTACTGTACAGTGATCGCAAGATTCTAAACTCCAGGAAATATATTAATTTAATTAGGCCAAATCAGAAATGCGGTTAACTTTTCTTCGGCTTTATGCGTTACAGTGTATACTTGTTACTGCGTATCCCGTTTGAGATGTGTCCGCCTGATCACGATGGTGACCATGATGGGGACTTCAGTTTGGCAATCCCGAGGACTGAGCAGACGTTTTTTTTAAAGAACCAAAATGAACATAATTATACCTCACAGAGACTATATAAGATGTAAAGCTGTTAAAAAACACCAAATGTATATATACAATGTCATACTGCTCACAGTCAAAAATACTTTTGGTGTTTTACATCATTTTAACACATTTTAGGCCATATATGACATTGATATTTTTGAGTAAATTTCATTATTGTAGTATTTAACAGATGTTTAGTTTATAAATATAATATAAATAAAATATTGTATTATTTATTCTTTTGTTCTTTTGTTCAGTTGGATCTATGTAAAAAAAAAAAAGTTTCCTTTGCGTACAGTCATGTATCTGAAACTGAAAAACTGCCTTTTGGGAACACAAGGTCATTTTGATCTATTTATTGTTTATTCAAGCTTTTGAAATAGATCTTTTGTAATTAAAGTGACACATGGGCCGATGATGGCAATCTTGAAGTGTACATTAAGCACTGAAATTAGCATCTCGAAACATGTATTGCTATACTTAGCGGTACTCGTCTGATAAAGCAAATGTCACTGGTCTAGCCTGGTCAAGTAAAATTCATTGGGTTGAAGAGTGCATAAAAAATATCCGCATGACGGATATATTTATATGAGAACTGAACACTTATTTTTGTGTCAACTGCTTAGGATGGCAGACACTTATCGATCACTTTGTCCGTCGTCGTCCGTACGTCATGCTTTAACCTGCAACCTAACCTTGGCCATCAATTGAAAAGTATTTGAATTATGTTCATGAAACTTCACACACATCTTCATCTCAATGAATGTTGTTACACATGTGCAATACCTCTGACTTTCATTTAAGCAGAGTTATGCCCTATTTATCAGCCTAACCTGCAACCTAACCTTGGAAATAGGCAAACAGCACTGTCAGCAAGCGAAACAAGTGTTCATGGATGATGGAACACACTTCTAGTTCAAGGTCGACTTAGTGACCGCTTCCCACTAATTACAGTCTGGAAACTGATATTTCCATGGCTATACTAGTTTGACATATTAAGCGGTTATATTTATTTTGTCAAGTGTCGGTGTAGTGGACAGTGCGGTGCACTTAAAATCACAGGATCCGGGTTCAAGACTCAACGGCGCCACTGAGTTTCCTCAATGTGTTCGTCATTTCCAATTAGCCTCGTCCATCGTAAGCGGACATAAATCCTCCTATCCGAAGTTTATATATTGAAGTCTATTCTCCGAGCATATTTAATAAGCAAAAGTGGGGCGGTTTTCCAGATTCCAGTGAGACACCTACCCTGACCAGATCCGCCTTTTTATTATTTTTTTATGGGTGGGATGGGTGATGGTGGTGGTGACGGGCAGGAGGGGCCGGTGAGGGATAACCAAATAAATTGGACTGCAGCTTTGATGTTAAATATGGCTGCATAATATGGTGATGCTCGCCAATAAAAAAAAAATAAAAAAACATTAACACACCAGCGGGTGGCCAGTTGAGTTCCATAATTCCAGATTGGCCATCAAAATGCACAACGAGAAGTTGAACAACGGTCAACCTTTTTAAATATAGGCTACAGACTACTTTTCAGACTTTAGTGTGAGCCCCTTCACCGAATACCGAATACGCACCTGTAGACGTTCAATGACTGACACTCGTTATATTTTTTGACCGACAGTGCAGTCGAACATTTAATCGTTTTTTTTGATAAAGAAATACCATGATGTTCGTAACATGTAGTACACGTCATGTACTGTTTAAGCTTAAACAACATATTTTTAGTATCTCCTTATATTTCATTAGAAAAGAACACAAGTGTTACCATTTTTAAACGCATTTTAACAATGGCATCTCTTACGAGTTATTTCCCCTCGCTTCGAAATTTTAAATGGGTGAATCTCGCAATTTCTTGCGAAGTAAAGCATCTAAGAGTCAAAACAGCTGAAGATGACTTTTTCATATTGTTTTAGTCAGCCGTATGAGCATCTAAATAGGGAAATCCTACCAGCTACACCACACGATGCGTATGAGTCCCTGAATCAAGCTCAAGGTAAGTCTGGGGCAATACATTATACAGAACACACATTTAAGTGTTAAACGCCATTTTATTTTACCGAACAAAGATATAGATAGAAAACAGAATGATGGATATAATGCAAATTATAGAAAACGACAGAATCGTTTTAATCTGTCGATTATATTTATATATTTAACTGACTGATTAATTAAAAAAAAAAGTCAGATCAGATTGACCGAAGTCAAACTAGCTAGGGAATAGTAATAGTCGTCTGGTTATTTATCTGTCTCCTCATGAAAATGAAATTCGATAATGATCGATACTCTCCTTGTGGCTGGGCTATGTGCTTTTATAAACCAATGTTGCAGATCTAACACTAATCGTTATTGGCTCGATATTTGCGGATTATTACGAAGGAAGGTAAATACAGGCATACGTCAGGAGAAGCGTGTCGTACAGAGATTTCTGACCTTATCTATATCTAATATTTATAGTCATAGTTGTTTTGTCCTTCATTGTATTATCGAGACCCACTTGCGAAAACTCGACGTCATAATACCATTGACGGTGAAACCGTGTCCGTGCGTTCGTGCGTAAGTGACCTTCTGTCGTTGAAATACAGTTCCATCCAGTTTTCACTACAACATCTGAATCTCAGCTTCTATTGTACCTAAAGTGTCTTCCTCTCACCAGCCACCTAATATGCACACGTTTGCTCACTCCGATTTTTTCCCACTTACTTCTGCCACGTCCGACTTTTCAACTGTACGAGCTCGAGAAGCAGGCCGTGACAATATAGTCCTTCTATCTAGTTACTTTTAATGTCAGTTGGTGGTTAAAGAGTAATTTCCTCTGTTTACATTTTAGCTAAAACCTCATCCTTAAACTAAGCATGTAATTAATGTTCTATGGTGCAGCTTCTATTGTGACCATTACTTCAAGATACGTGACTGCAATATTTCGTATGTTTCGTGCTCGGCCGTTTCCATTATCGTACTCTTTAGTATTGCGCTTGTCGTATATGTTGTCGGAGGGACTATAAACCTAGAACTACACACACACACAAACACACAGTATTCTATGGTGATGTGATTTACAACTTCGTAAGATTCTTGGTCATGATCACTTTCATACTATCTTTTTAAAACTCATGACCCTATCATTTTTCAACGTACTGTATGCTTGGTGGTGGACCCATTTACAGTTCGCCACTATGCTTTCCTCTTTAATTGTACGATGACCGGACAGGCTGTGGAATCTATGATGACGTCTACCTAAAGCCCAAAAGGACGGTGCCGTTTGATATTTGTCTGCGGTCTTGTCTTGTCGTGCCCTCAATGGTTTATTCTCTTGTTGCTCTGGCTTCTGCCAAGTCATCGAGTACCTTCTTTGTGGCTTTCTAGGCTATTGTTTGTTTTGTATTTATATATACACGAGCATCTTTGTGTTTTACTTATATTGCCTATTAATGCTGCTTTTTTGGTTAGAGAATAGTTCATGGCGGGGATTTCTTTATTTACACTGTCCCGTTTAATTTGGATCACAGCAGGGTAAGTGTGAGGTTTGGTGCACCCTAGAATCTGGTTTAAACCACCAGCGTTCTTTTTGCCACTGACCGTTCGGTAGCCCTACTGTCAACCCTGTTTGTGTTTGTGACGTCATATGCCTTTATTATTACTATTACTATTGCCATTCTTGTTTGTCTTTTTGCGTGTTTTGGGGTTTATTGTGTTCTGTGAAAGCTGCATTTCCTGTTCGATTTTTATACTTACTTTTACTATGTAATATTTCCCGATAAGTTCCAATTTAATGGAGTGTCAAATTATATTAACGTAAGGCATAATTATATGGTGTTTGATTTATTGATGATGTGGGTATTTTTGTAAATCACTATGTGTCATGTTATACATCAATACTTTAAGTTTCAATAGCTTAAAAGAAAAAGAAAAATAATCATTAGATTATAAATACTTCAATATAGGATAAAGGACATATCAGGATTAAAGCGTATATGACTAATAACTTATTAAAGCAAAGTAAACCTAGAAGTCCAAATGGTCATGAATCGCTCTCCTTGACAAAACGGAATGAATCGTTGAACACATTATCAAAGTAACAGTGACTGATAACTTTATAAACATAATCTTACTGTTTGTGAGTGTCAGGAAGACCAATCATCCGGAGTTCTTTGGATAGTAATAATGAAAAATGTAAAGTGTATTGCAATCATCACAAAAGAGTAAAAAGAGTTGAGCACACAGCTTATTTTTTTTATACTTTAAAGTTTAAAGGTTAAACTGTTCGCAATCTAAATGTGCAAGAGTATGCACATCTATAGTTGGTAATGATGAGTTTAAAGTTTCATTGTAAATGGCACGAACGCCTCACATACGTTTATTTTCATAGCAGTTCAGAGGTTTGGTGCACCCTAGAACTTGGTTTAAACCCCCAGCGGCCTTTTCTGCCACTGACCGTTCCAAGGCGGTAGCCATATTGTCAACCCTTGTGTGTTTGCGATGCCTTATCTTGCCTTTGATTAATCTTTATATATAGTTGTTCTTTGTTTCTTTGTGTGATAGTGGTTAACGGTCGTCCTTGAATGCTACTTTCCCTGTTTTATATCTACTTTCAAGAGGATTTAATATTAGAGTTATATATCTTGTGGCTTCCGAGAAGACGATTTTTCGGGATTTATATTGGTATGTCAACCATGTGAAATATCATATATAAATATAACCTTTGGACCCCCAGAAACCGGTCAGTTGTTAAAACAAAGTTAACTACGGCGGACGAATGGGCGACGATCAACAAGTGATCCCCATGGCTCACGTCTTAGCCAGCGGCTCAAGAGAGCTAAAAATAAATCCTAAATAGAAAAGTCAGTTTAAATTAATATTTATTTTTAAATAATCGGTAATTTTAAAAATTTATATGTATAAACACTTTTTTCAGATGGTAACGTTGCAGGAAAAAACTTGGACGAATATGAAAACCTGAAACTAACTTAGCAGTTTGAGCGGATACAAAATACATCATCTGTGGTGATTGTATGAGCTTCACTGTTATGCAACAAACAACACTTTATGCAGTGTTTGTTTATGAAATAAAATAAGTACACGTATAATCAAATGTAATATAATATTCGGAGCTGTAATAACTATATATATTGTCAACCCCTCCCTTCTGACCTCCGACCTCTGACATGAAGTGTAAGTGCGCTAAACTAAATGATAAATGCCGATGAATGTGTACAGAAATTTAAGTTGTTTCATCATTTCATGTAGTGTATGCCACTGTATGCAAAGGTATTCTGTACTAAAACAGCTTGGAAGGGTTCAGTGAATATAAGCTAAATTGTTAATGGGTGGTGTAATCTAAGAATGCGTTTTATTGTCACGTTTAATCAGATATTGCTGCCGATACTACTTATGACAAATATATATCTCCTATCTTTTCCTGGCCATTTTAACTTAATTTCAATTGAACCTTTATAAGTTGGTGCGCTACTTTTATTTCACAAACGGATCAACACTTTCATTTATAGCATTGAATTCAGTTGAGTTGATTTGGTTGTTACGGCGCAAAATACAAAAAGGTCATTATCATGGCGGTTCATCGGATGATCACAGGTCTAAGTCCGTTTTGTTCGAATAAGAACGGTCCGATATGAAAGAAAAAGTGCAAAAATCGCCTTCTTAAAGGTAAATACAGTGATTTGCGAGGTTTGAACAATCAACAATTATCCATTTCTTTAAAATAAATATTTCCATTTTCCAAAAAAAGGCTTCATGTGTGTCCATGGCAACATATATTACGATATTTCCTGAAACATTGATATATGTCATGTTCGCATTTTGGTCAGGCGATGTGCACGGTAGCGATTTTTGATCGCAAAAACAGTGATGTTTTATTATATTTAGCATATTTTCGAATGCAAACTTGTTTTAGAGTTAGCAACAAGTGTTTGCATGCATATATGTTTGATAATTCATTTATGCACGTTTTATCGTTTTTAGAAATCGATTGTTTGTAAGCGCTAATTTAGTTTGTTTTATGCCCGTTAACAATCGGCCTTAAAGAAACGGATAAACCTTGTACACATCTCGAAAGCCGCTGTGTCTTTCAAGCAGGCGATGGTTACACCTCATGGTCTCACACCTCTATTATCTCCCCTGAAAGCTCACGGACCTAGAGACATAAGGAAAACAGAAAATAATGTTACGTGCCGGCTATTATCCTAATGTTTTGGTAGCGTATAGTACGATATGTACATTCTTGTTCCTTTGGTAGCGTGTGTTTAAATAATAGTTATAACTAAAATGGACTCCCAACTAAATGTTAAGTGTATGGACTGGTGAATAAACACAGGAGACAGCTTCAGTAAATTAACTATAATATATATCGTTATAAATTCAATCACAGAAATATAAGTACAACTGCATGTATTTAAATGCTTGTAACACTTCTTGAATAACACAACGATAAGTTAAATCCATGTATCAGGTTTAAGTATAATCACTTCTCATTTCCTAATGCCCCTTGTTAATCTACAGTACTTGTCAGTGGTAACGTTAACAAAATAATCATCTAAATATCTAATTCTTTCAACATTAAAATATATCTTATCTAATAGTGTGCAAATCTATTAGAATATCTTTATTTGAACCGTGTAAATAATTTATTACCTAAATCTTAACCTTCAATAAACTTAGATGCTCACAGTTGGAACTAAAATTACGGAGTCCTCCTCCAAAACCTGGAGGAAGCTTTTATACTACACCCCAAATCCACCACAATTCCGCCATCCGCCATCCGCCAGTTCCCCCGAATTCCGCCAATCCGCCATCTCCTCCATGGGAATCATTGGCGGAATCCTACAAATCTGGCGGAGCCGCCATAGCGTAACCAATGTAAACAAAGTATACCCATTGATAAAAAAACACAAAATAAAGTATTTAAACCTATTTCTAACATATAATTAAATATAAAATATTAAAGAGTAATAATTAATAAACATGACTAGACCTTTTATATCAAAATCTGATGTGGGATTATAAAATAAACGTAGATCGAATTTGAACTACAAGATTTTTCTGAGAGCTAAAACATAGCAGACTACAGTGACCTCCAGTGTTCTTCCCACAATGCAATGCGACATGTAGATTTAAAATGGCAGCTTACATAAACAAGCACATTGATAAACACTTTCACTATGGAATTACTTAATGGATAAAAGATGGTATAAGGTAAAAATAAAATAATTACACTCAGAAATGTTAACATTAAAGTTCCCTTAGGTTGACACTGATGTCCTCTACATTATTATTACAGAAATCGATCTCAGATAAACTGAAAAATGTACATGACAATCGTACATGTACACAGAGTATAAATACAACCTGACCTAGTTTACAATACATGTTTTAGTAAAAAGATGCTGTAACCCTGGGACATATCACAACCCCCTCCTTATTATGTTAAAGTTCCAACTAACATTATAATAAATGGTAACGTTCAATTTAACTTAATAATAGCTACTATATGTAGTCAGTCAATGTTTTAGTACTTATAGTACTTTGATCATAAACGTAAACACAAAAGTCACAGTTCAGTACTTGTAGTACTTTGATTATAACTTGTTAACACGTCTTTGTCACTATAAGTGTTCACCCACCTATACAGTTCTTACGATATTAACTATGGAATTGTCACTATTGTGTTACACACTAGTTATAATTAAATTGCAACTTGATGCATCTGCCAGTCAGAGTCCTTATAGTTCAGTTCAGTCACTTCTTAACTTTTTAGGCTTCAATATTTCAAGTTTATGGTTGTAAATAAATTATAATTTGTCGAATCAATTATGTTAATTCTTAGTTTCTCCTACTTCTGTTGATGTGACTCACTGTAGACTTCAGTTTATTTTCCTTATTTTCGTCTCGTCTGTCTCGTCGAACTTCCTCTCTAGCCTGATCTCTGTCTCTTTTATCCTTCTTCTCGCATTCCTTCTTCTCGCGTTCCTTCTTGGCCACACTCTCTGAATCATACAGGACTTTAACCGTGTTAAATATCGTATTAAGCATGTTATTTTGCTGATGTATCGTTTTTTCCAGACATCTTATAGCCCTAGCATTCTTATCCACAGCTTCCTGTATGGATTTTTCCATAATACCGATGGAAACTTTCACTGAGTCACCAGAGGAACTAGATGAGGAGCTGGATGGCACTGGCGAAACTGACCTAGCCCTTTTCTTTGATTGTGGTGGGGCAGAGACATCCCGCTTCTCTGTAGTGCTGCCCAAAAGTTGGGGCAGA
This sequence comes from Cyrtodaria siliqua, assembly GCA_037043455.1. NCBI lineage: Eukaryota > Metazoa > Mollusca > Bivalvia > Adapedonta > Hiatellidae > Cyrtodaria > Cyrtodaria siliqua. Next base: position 71,418 of record JAWPHD010002204.1, read on the forward strand.
AGGTTCTCCACAACTTCCTCGTCCCTTCTCAATATCTGAGCTGTAGCTGGGAGATCACTCTCTCTTAAGCTCAACAATGGCAGTGTCGTCTGGGGTTGACACATGGTCCATGAAGTCTGAGGAGCAGATGTGGGTTGTTGGAAATAGGTTCCAACTTTGGATGCGCCCTGTACATCGGAACCTTCTGGCTGAGGCCTAACTGTATATGCTGGGCCATTTCTTATAACTGAAATAGTATTAAGCGCTTCAGGGACTGCAGGAGCTGTCACAGTAGCTGGGATAGTAGACAACAGTCCATTTGGGAGTAACGAGACCATTGGTTGAGCAGCGCATTGGAAGCTGTTTGTTGGTCCAAATGTTCCCTGGCTGTAAGGGTGTGCAACACCATGGCTAGCAGTAATAGGCTTCGGAACTACATCTTGCAGACAGTCGAATAAGGACTGTGTTTCCGTGTCTATGGTATCATCCACTAACGCCTCTCTGAAGGATCTGGCCACTATATCCTCTTCCTGTTCCACCTGTCCCTTCAATCCCCGCTTTAAGAAGATCTGCTGTGAATCCTCTGGTGAGAACATAGCATAGTCATCTGAGCTGATCACGTACGGCCTTGGGTTCTCTACCAAGTATGTTGAAGAGTCTATAACTTCTCTCTCTGCTGCCATCTTGCGATGACGGGCATAGCTGTTCACATGCTGGTATAAGGTTTTCCTATCCTTACATCTAAACAGGCACAGACGGCAGAAGTATGGTACCTGGTCTAGGCTTAGGTGCCATTTCATGACATGCTCCTCCACTCTGGACTTCCTATCTATAACTTCTTTTCCGGTTTGATTGATGCATCTAAGGCACTGATAGGCCCTACCAGTGTGCCTGGCTACCTTCATTTGGTCCATAGAAGTCTTTGCGCTAAGTAGATCCATCTGTAATTATAGGACATAGGTAACATTATAGACCACTGCCACGTATAAACTGTTTTTGTTTTTTTTGAAAAAACCACTGACAAGTCTTGTGAATGCAGATGAAGTCCCATCCCTATATATTGTTATACAGCAAATAAATCTTGTTTTATATGAGTTATTGTTATCACATGTTAGATATTATATCAATGCGTATGACACGTGTACATGTACATATATATGTATATATATACTTTAACTATGACTGTCACTGATCACAATTAGTTATCTCTGACATTATTTTATATATTCACTGTTAATGTTTGCCTAATGTATCCTACACATTGAATATTCATTTCTTTCGAACATCCTCTCTATTGATTCTCTTCAGCAATCTTTTCTGTTATTTGTACACACTATTGACGCTTTACCCTTCTTCGTATTTGCACTCTTCGTCACTTTTCTTCTGTTCTTATGATCTCTCCCGGTACACTACCGTTCTTCAGTACATTCCATCTACCCGTACTCGTGGTACTCTTCTACTCTTCAGTACATTCCATCTACCCCTACTCGTGGTACTCTGCTATGCTTCAGTACATTCCATCTACCCGTACTCGTGGTACTCTTCTATGCTTCAGTACATTCCATCTACCCGTACTCGTGGTACTCTTCTACTCTTCAGTACATTCCATCTACCCGTACTCGTGGTACTCTTCTATGCTTCAGTACATTCCATCTACCCGTACTCGTGGTACTCTTCTATGCTTCAGTACATTCCATCTACCCCTACTCGTGGTACTCTTCTATGCTTCAGTACATTCCATCTACCCGTACTCGTGGTACTCTTCTATGCTTCAGTACATTCCATCTACCCGTACTCGTGGTACTCTTCTATTCTTCAGTACATTCCATTTACCCGTACTCGTGGTACTCTTCTATTCTTCAGTACATAAACACAGTAATAAATTGTCATTTTGTACTACTTTATATTCAGTAGTAGACAGCCTTGAACATATTATTTTAACTATTTTAATATTTTAACTATATTCAAACACAGAAAAAAATATCTGTTTACACCAAACAAATTAGGGTGGTGCAAATCACAATATATACATGTAACTTGATCACTAAGCGCTACTTGGATTTAAAACCTAGTTTCTTCCGTGCACTGAGGATCCACTTTGGGACTTTATCTCCTTCATATTTCTTAAGCTTGTTATGATGCACCAACCGCTCATTTCCTTCTTTTCCCAGTTGCAAGACGAAGTTGATATCTGATAGCTTCTCCTTAATTAGGAAAGGACCATCATAGAGTCTCTCTAATTTGTGAGCTACACCCACCTTCCGTGCTTCTGCCAAACACCAGACCGCATCACCGATATCATACCTAGTAAATGATACCTTGGCATCATATATTTCCTTTGAGCGCTTTGCAGCAGCCCCTAAGTTCTCACGAGCAACCTTGTGTGCATGTTGCATCCTACTTTTTAGCAAATCAACGTAGTCACCATAGCTTGTAATGTCTCTTCCATCACACATTGTAGAACTTCCAAACACTAGTTCGGCTGGTAATCTTACTTCTTTACCCATAGTAAGCAGGTTTGGAGTGAGTTTGGTAGCTTCATTAGGAGTCGATCGGTAAGCGCCTGCCAGACAACCTAAGTTAAGATCCCAGTCTGTCTGTTCATTGCAGAGATATGCTTTGACCATGCGAAGCAACGTTCGGTTAAAGCGTTCTGACTGTCCATTACAGCGTGGATTTCTTGCACTTGTTCTCGCATTACGGATTTCTAGCAAACGACAGAGTTCTCGAAAAACGTTGCTCTCAAATGCACTGCCTCTATCACTATGAAAAGACAAAGGGCAACCCCATCGAGCTATGTATTCATTCATGATTTTGTTAGCACAGGTTTCAGCTGTCTGGTCTGGGACAGCTAAAATTTCTACATATTTTGAGAAATGATCTGTTAACAGAAGTATGTGTTTGTTACCACGTGGTGTGAGTGGTAACGGTCCTAAATAATCCATGGCTACGACATCTAGTGGAGCTCCTACTTTCATGGAACCCATGGGTGCCCTTGGAATCTTCATAGGCTTTTTATCGGCTGCACAGATATCGCACTTTCGAATGTGCATTGCAATGTCGTCTTTCATAGCGTACCAATAGAATCGCTGCATTGTTTTCTCCTTTGTCTTCTTACAACCAAAGTGTCCAGAAATCATAGAATCGTGCATTTGGTATAGAATATCTTGCTTAACTGTAGATGGAACTAGCAATTGGGCATGCTCCCCAGTTTGATTATTTCTTTTGAATATTTTGAATAAAAGTCCATTTCGGACCTCTAGGCTCTCCCATAATATCCAATAGTGACGTGCAGCATGGTTTAAAGTCAGCATTTCTTGACTGCCTGGTCTAATGTTCATCTCTTTGGCTTTGAGCATAGGTCCAATGTTTGGGTCTTTCTCTTGGTGATTTCGCATCTCATCATTAGTGAGGTTCCCAATCCATGGTGTGAAGAACAGACTCTTTTCTCTAGTAGGTTCTGTAGAGGTAGACGGGGTTTGATCTGCAGGTGTAACTCCTCTGACTAACTCTAGGTTTTCTTCAACTGTTCTGCGTTGTGTAGTTTCCACCTCTATATTTTCCTTAGCGAATCCTAACTGGTCAAACAGGCCTTTCTGCACCATGTCATCTGCTCTTTTGATACACTTCTTGCACGGCCCACATTTTAGTGGCTCTAGTGTATCTACCTCATGACACGTACAGTCTGTGGGATTTTGACAGCGTGATAAAGCATCACAGTGACCTTGTTTTTTTCCAGGTCTGTACTCTATAGCAAAATCATACTGTGCTAACACCTCAATCCATCTGGCTGTCTTGCCTCTGGGTACTTTCAGACTGAATAGCCAAACCAGTGCCTGATGGTCACTTCTGACAATGAATCTTCTGCCTAAGAGATACTGCCTGAAGTAATCGATAAAGTAACGGACTGCTAAAAGTTCTTTCTCAGTTATACAATAATTGCGCTCGGCTTTATTCAAGGATCTACTAGCATAGGCCAGAACTCGTTCGCGGTTATCTTGCATCTGAGAAAGAACGGCCCCTATCCCTGCATCCGAACTATCCGTGTCAAGGTAAAATTCACCCCCTTCGTTCCTTGGGTAACCCATTATTTCAGGACTCACTAGTGCTCTTTTCATCTTAAGAAATGAATCCTGACAGGCGTCATTCCACAGAAACTCCTTCCCTTTCTTTGTTAACTCAACCATAGGTCTAACCATCTTGGCATAGTCCCTTATGAACCGGCGGTAGTAGGAACCCATGGCAACTATTTGCTTGACTTGTTTTGGATTGTTAGGTGTTGGCCAATCAACTATTTTTGCAATATTTATTGGGTTAGGTCTCACCCCATTACCCGATACTACATGTCCTAGAAAGGTAACTTCTGGTCTCAACATTTCACATTTCTTAGGTTTCAATTTTAAACCCGCATCTTGCATTCTTGACAGAAACTGATCTACTCGAACAATGTGCTCATTAAAATCCTTCCCATATACTATTACATCGTCTATGTAGATAATGCAAGTTTCCCACTGAAGACCCTGTAAGGCCAATTCCATGGTTCGTTGAAATGTACTGCTACTATTGTTCAAACCAAAAGGCATCCGGGTCATCTCAAAATGGCCAAATTTGCAGCAAAATGCACTCTTCGGTATATCTGTCTCTCGGAGAGGGATTTGGAAGAAACCGCTGGTTAAGTCAAATGTACTGAATAGACACGAGCCTGATACTGCATCTAGACAGTCTTGAATTCTAGGCAAGGGAAAACCATCTGGCTTCACTAGTGCATTGAGTCGACGGTAGTCAACACATGGACGAATAGACCCACACTTTTTCTTAACGAGTACTATTGGCGAAGCCCAAGGAGAAGTGCTTTTACGAATAACACCTTTAGCTAAAAGATCCTCAATTGCCTTTTTCTCCTCGTCGGCATATGCTAGGGGAACTCTTCTTGGAGCTTGCTTTATCGGTCTTGCATCACCAGTATCTATCGAGTGCTCTGCAAGATGTGTAAGACCTATGTCCCACTCACCCTTTGAAAAGGTGTCTTGATACTTAATAAGCAAATTTGCTACTTCCCGTTTTTCATCTGGTACCTTCCCTTCAGTGGACCTTTCATATAAGTCTTTAAGATGAAGTGGAACTTCAAGCTCTGGTTTACGTTGTGTGTTACATTTTAAAGTGATTTCTGACTTGTTGGCGTCCAACTGTATTCTACGAACTGAGTAATTGTTCTCGGATTCGCGTGCATGCTCAACTTGTGTAATGGTTTGCAGCTGGTAGTCTTTTGCGATTAACTCAGCATTTCCCACTATAGTATCTTGTCTTAAAGACACAGCAGTGGGAAATGGATTTAACACCCTCACCTTACTGGTGACATTTGTGCTTATATCTACTAATGTAGTGGCCATCTGTAACGGATAAGTTTCCTTAAAGTTTTCTGTGGGTTCTATAATAAATTCTGATTGCCTAGTTAAATCATCTATTTCATCTCTCTCCACATATACATCAATAATAGCTTCACTCTGGCCTGGTATGATGACGTGATCTGCTACTATGACCTTTCGAACCTTTTCGCGTGTTCCCACTTGTATGCATGGTATTTCTTTTCCATTCATAAGGATGACGCTCCGACTCATTAAGATATCAGCAGGACCCCCTTCATCATTTTGTAAGACATCCATCCCCAGTAACCCATCATCTTCAATTTCAGCTACGATAAGCTCTTTCTGTAGCTCCACTGGACCTAACTTTATGGTAAATATTGCTTTCCCCAGTTCTTTTAGTGGCATGCCACCAGCTCCTTTTAAACATGATGTTTTTGTTAAAACGGGTTTGTTTCCCTTTGTAAGTCTGTTATAAATTCTGTCTGAAATTACTGTTCTAGTTGCCCCTGTATCCGTTGTAAAAAGGATAGGTTGACCTTGTATCGTGCCTTTTATGTAGACCCCAACACTACATGGCTTATTTCTTCTTACTACACTCTCATAATTAATTGACTCCTCTTTATCCATTTCTACATGGCCATTTGTGAAACTATGGGCACTCCCCCGACCATCAGGTTTAGCCCGTTCTAGTTTAAATGATTGGACTGACCATGGTACTGTTCTCTGGGTGTCCTATAAAATGACCTCTGACCTAGAGATGTACCCCTTCTGTTCCATCTAGCAGTATTCCTGTCTCTTGAATCTTTTGCTGGACATTCCCTTGATATATGACCCTTTTGCTGGCATGCATAACAGACAATTTCTTTTCTCACACCCGCTTGTTTACTTTCTATCTTCTGTTTCTCCACAGTCAGTTCTGTGATTCTTTCCAACAACAGTTTTAATAGCTTGTCTGTTTCTGAAGCTGGTGTTGTAGATTCTTGTAAGTTATGTTTAACCTCCTTTAACTCTGTTTTTATCTCTGTTTTACCGCTATTCACTTTTGTCGCACTTGTGCCCTGTTTATCCTTTATATGTGGTACTCTGCATATATGTTCTGTATCTGAACAGTCTGATTCTTCTTCATCACTATCTTTTGTGTTTGTTCTTCTTACAAACTTCCTTAACTTTCTTTCTCCATATGGAGGGTTTGAACTTCTGCTCTTAGTTTGTATACAGTTGACTACATGATACACGGCTTCATCTATAGACTCGGGTTCCTTGTTATACTCCACCTCAAATCTCGCATCATCATCGGCCAGACCATCGAGAAAACGGCGGACCAAGTCTTCTTGTCTTGTTTTGCTATCACGAAAACCATGGGCTTTGTCATATAATCTTTTGAGTTCTGCGGCGTAATCCTCAACGCTTTCATCTATTTTCTGCTTACGTCTGCTAAATTGTGCGGCAAAAGTTCTCGGTGTCTCTATCACTCTGAACCTGCTTTTCAATTCATCTGTGAGTTGGTGGTAATCATCTAAAACATGTCTTGGTAGCTGTGAATAAACAAATTCACCTGCAGTGCCTTGTAGCTTCGGAAGTAAGTGGTCTAGCTTGTCATCGGAACACAAATTTTGCCGCTCAGCTATTGCTTCGAATCTATTGAACCATACCTTCCAGTCTTCTTTTCCAGTAAAAGGTGGTAATTTGATGTCTTTCTTTTGTGAGGGTGTGTACATTCTCTCATCAAAATGATAGTTTCTTTGTGGTCTCTCATAATTCTCTCGTGAATTGTGATGTCCCCTTTCTTGGTTGTCATAGTGTGCTTGTGTCAGCTCTACCCTTCTATTCCTATATCCATCCCCTCTTTCTCTACTATTTGCCCTTTGTACTGAATGATCTCTTGATTGTCTCTCGTAACCCCCATTGTCATTCTCCATGGCTGATGACGATATTTGACCTCTCTCCTTTATTCTGTCAGCCCCTTCATTTTGATTATGGCTGTTATTCATATTGCTATTCTTCATTTCTCTTAACATGACCATAACATTTTCCATTACACCTGTTATTTGTTGTAAGGTACCTTGTAAATAACTTCTAGCTTGTTGCTCATCCTCTTGACTATTTCTGTCAACTACATTTGAATCAGCACTTCGCTGTAGTTCTGGTTGATCATGCCAATTATTATCTGACTGATATGCTTGATCTTTCTGACCATTTTCTGAACTTAGCCTTCTTTGATTATTGATATCTACTCTAGTACTTGAGTTATCCCTACTTCGCATGTGCAACTCAAGTACGTGATCATCTACAGGTCTGGCACTGCAGTTCTGTTCCAAATCAATATAGCCCTGTGTGTGGCTGTCTTGTTGTCTGTGTTGTTGACTTGAAACTCCTAAACAAGTTAAAGTATTTTCTTCTTCACAATTTTCTTCTCTTTCTTCTGCCATTTTTGGTAAGCTGAATAAAAACTGTGTGGTGTTTTTCTCATTGGCTTGTTTCTTTTTCCCCATGATAAGGCCTTCAAGGTTTGTTTCTCTGAATCTGCTAAGTGCTAGCAAATTCCACCGCTGACCGCCATAAATGTTACGTGCCGGCTATTATCCTAATGTTTTGGTAGCGTATAGTACGATATGTACATTCTTGTTCCTTTGGTAGCGTGTGTTTAAATAATAGTTATAACTAAAATGGACTCCCAACTAAATGTTAAGTGTATGGACTGGTGAATAAACACAGGAGACAGCTTCAGTAAATTAACTATAATATATATCGTTATAAATTCAATCACAGAAATATAAGTACAACTGCATGTATTTAAATGCTTGTAACACTTCTTGAATAACACAACGATAAGTTAAATCCATGTATCAGGTTTAAGTATAATCACTTCTCATTTCCTAATGCCCCTTGTTAATCTACAGTACTTGTCAGTGGTAACGTTAACAAAATAATCATCTAAATATCTAATTCTTTCAACATTAAAATATATCTTATCTAATAGTGTGCAAATCTATTAGAATATCTTTATTTGAACCGTGTAAATAATTTATTAACTAAATCTTAACCTTCAATAAACTTAGATGCTCACAGTTGGAACTAAAATTACGGAGTCCTCCTCCAAAACCTGGAGGAAGCTTTTATACTACACCCCAAATCCACCACAATTCCGCCATCCGCCATCCGCCAGTTCCCCCGAATTCCGCCAATCCGCCATCTCCTCCATGGGAATCATTGGCGGAATCCTACAAATCTGGCGGAGCCGCCATAGCGTAACCAATGTAAACAAAGTATACCCATTGATAAAAAAACACAAAATAAAGTATTTAAACCTATTTCTAACATATAATTAAATATAAAATATTAAAGAGTAATAATTTATAAACATGACTAGACCTTTTATATCAAAATCTGATGTGGGATTATAAAATAAACGTAGATCGAATTTGAACTACAAGGTTTTCTGAGAGCTAAAACATAGCAGACTACAGTGACCTCCAGTGTTCTTTCCACAATGCAATGCGACATGTAGATTTAAAATGGCAGCTTACATAAACAAGCACATTGATAAACACTTTCACTATGGAATTACTTAATGGATAAAAGATGGTATAAGGTAAAAATAAAATAATTACACTCAGAAATGTTAACATTAAAGTTCCCTTAGGTTGACACTGATGTCCTCTACATTATTATTACAGAAATCGATCTCAGATAAACTGAAAAATGTACATGACAATCGTACATGTACACAGAGTATAAATACAACCTGACCTAGTTTACAATACATGTTTTAGTAAAAAGATGCTGTAACCCTGTGACATATCAATAATTCTATTTTTCTCTATTTTAGGCAATTTTTAATTTGAAAAAATAGGTTTTTCTTTGCTTTAGCATACATCTGCAGTGTAAAAGACAGATGATACAGAAAATCCCATGTTGATGTGAGGTTTCATACAAATTTCAGAATTAATTGACCGAAGCACCACATATTCAGCTAGATAGTGTATGCATTTTGTATTTTCAATAGGGTTCACAAAACATGATTGAGAAAAAAAAAAAACCTGGCTAACTTATGTATTTTATTGTTTTGAATTACTGGTCTTGGCTGTACTGAAGATATTAAACCAACAACAATGTCTGCTGCCCTGCTTTGAAGCTCAGATGTTGGACAAGGCTGTACAGTAACCCTATGGGAAACTTAATTGTGGTGTGAGACCTTATCCTCTCCATAACGGCCCGATTTTACGTTCTTCTCCGAAACAAATACGGTCGTCGAACTGTAACTATCAGATGGACCGCCGTGATTATGCCGCCAACAGAAATAAACATTTAAGACTCACCCTCCATTTAAATCTAAAGAAATATGTTAAAGACATTCTATTTTGACTGGGACCACGATTATTGTATTCTACTATCACTCAGGTGGCACCTTAAACTACACAGGTCACTTAATGAAAACAAGGAATGTACATGACAAAAAAATAACAAGAATATTGGCCGATTCTGCCCGTCTGCTAGCGGATAAATTGTGAACGTGGCTTAACATACATTTGAATAAGTAGTGATCGTTTCTTATTTGACATAAATGTGACAACTTGTAGCTAATCAACTTGTATATGTATATGTTCGAGTTTTCATCATTTTTTTGTGTCTGTTTTACACCAGTTTTATTGCGCTTGGGAGCAAACGTTGATTTTTATTTTGGCAACCGATAGTCCCATAGTCAATTCATACAATAAGAAAACATATCCAGATCATTAGTATGGCAATATCTGCTAAACAAAAGGAATGGGTCAAGTGCAGAGTTCAAATGTGTCTATTCTGACGTTTGGCTCATCTCTTCGAAGTTTTTGCGCTTAAATTATAATTTGTGATTTTCATCTGACAGCATATTTTAGTATCGTGTTCCAACGGTATCATGCAGCAGCGTTCCGCAAAACGTGTCCCGTTCGTGTGGAAATCCATATTTCACCTTATATTACCTCTCATGACAGGCTCAGTACAAGCGAATCTGCTCCTTATTTTGTATGTGTGTTGTGTGTGGTCCTTCCTAGCGATCCTCTTATTAGTATGTATTGTTGTCGCAGTAATTATTTTATTTAAGATCAGGTTTCTATTATTATACATATAGCTGATATCATGTCCAAAGTGGTATTGAATATTTCAATGACGGTTCTGCTTCATGTTGTGTTTTTCATTCAGTACAATGTCTAGTAAACGAATTTGCTTAGAATGTTTCACAATCACAATAACTCGTGTGATTCCGAAAAAAGGAAATCAGCAGCTAATGAACAAACACATATTTTGACCTGCTCAATGTAGATGTGTTTGTCTAAGACCTAGATATAGCATATTTAGAAAAGTCAGCGAAAAATCGGAGTATCCATGTCTATTGTAACATTCTCAGCTTAAATGTGAAAATGCATTTCCGGCACATTGAACCCTGTTTTTAATTATTCCAAGGATCTTACATGTAACAGGTGAGAATCTTCGATATATTGTAAGTAAGACTCCTGTGAGCAATCACATTAAATGGCTACGTCCATCCCAATTATATAATATCGAAACTGCTGAAAGCTTTCACATGTGTCGCACATGTCACACTGTTTTGGTGGACTGTACATAATATATTGACGAATTTAGAGAGTTCACTCTTTTCATGCTTAGATTTGTTTTGATAATATATTTTACAAGCTTTAGGATTTTATTTACCTCGGCCGCAAAAGAAATATAAAAAGATCGGACAGGGAAAGTAGCATTCAAGGAGGACAGTAAACCACAAAACACAGAAACAAACACGCAAACAGACAAACAAGAAGGCAAAAGTAATAATAAATGCAAACGACATCACAAACACAAAAAGGGTTGACAATAGGGCTACCGCGTTGGAACGGTCAGTGGCAAAGTAGGCCACTGGGGGTTTAAACCGGTTCTAGGGTGCACCAAACCTCACACTTACCCTACTGTCATCCCATTAAAACAGGACAGTGTAAATAAAGAAATCCCCGCCATGATCTAATCTCTAACCAACAAGGCAGCATCAATAGGTAATATAAGTAAAACACAAATATGCTCGTGTAAATATAATACAAAAAACAACAACAATAGCCTAGAAAGCCACAATGAAGGTACTCAATGACTTTGCAGAAGCCAAGCAGTAAGAGAATAAACCATTAAGGGCACGACAAGAAAGATCATGGACAAACATCAAACGCCACCGTCCCAATGGACTTTAGGTAGGCGTCATCATAGGGTCCACAGCATGTCTGGCCATCGTACAATTAAAGAGGAAAGCATAGTGGCGAACTGTAAAAGGGTTCACCACCAAGCATGCAGTACGTTGCAAAATGATAGGGTCATAACCTATTTTGATTAACTTTTTAACAAGTTTAACAAAGATAGTATGAAAGTGATCATGACCTAGAATCTTACGAAGTTTATAAATCACATCACCATAGAAGTCAGGTTGTGATAGTCCTTGTCGCAGAAGAGTCCTTAAATTACTTTTATATTTGGAAAGAAGATCAGGGTTACGATAATAAAATTTTGCAAAGGTTTTACGAAGTTTATGGTAACGGTAACCCTGATTGAGTAAATTTTTAGTTAGACAAAGATTACGAATATTAAAGTCCTCAACTCGAATACAAGCTCTAGAAACACGAATAAGTTGAGACACATATACCCCATAAGAAGTTGCTCGGGGAACATCCCCATCCAAGTGGGGATAATTAACAATGTCAAAATTAAAATCATCTCTCTTGTCATAGATTTTGCTAATTATTTTACCATTTTCAATCGAGAGATCTAAATCAAGAAAAGAAGCGTTATTATCAGATATATTAGCTTTGTTAAGCTGAAGTTCTTTAGGATAAATATAATTAACCATAGTTGGAAAGAAAGGGTTGTCAATGTTCAATATGTCATCCAGATACCGAGAGGTATCATTAAAGGCTTCAATAACATCTGCCTGGGTATCTGGTGAAAGACTCAACATGAAATCCCTTTCATAGCAAAATAAGAACAAATCTACGACAAGTGGTGCACAGTTCGTACCCATAGGGATACCAACAATTTGTCTATAAACGGTGGTTCCATACCTGATGAAAATATTATCTAATAGGAAGATGAGTGCTTCACAAACTTCATAGCAAGTCCACATAGTATAATTGTCAAAACTGCCGTTAGCAAAAATGTAGTATTTTCTCTAGCAAATGTTTTTTGAATAAGAGAAATTAGCTTGTCTTTAATAAGGTGATGTGGTAAGGTTGTATATAGTGTAGAGAAGTCATAAGTGCTTATTGATGAAACTTGACCTTTCTTGAACATTTTATCAAGAACGTCTCCTGAATTGTTTATAGACCAAAATAAATTAATCCCAGAGTTTTCATAAATTTTATCACAATACAGTTTAACGTGATCTTTAACGGCAGTAAGACAAGAAGTAAAAAGTTTGGAGATGTTTGTTGTGGTGCAGGCACTAGAATTCGAAATAAAGCGAGCCTTATATGGATTTTTATGTAATTTAGGAATCCAGTACATAGTAGGCAGTTTATTATGCTTATCGTTTACACCAGCCTTGAAAGTAGTGCACCGAGTGATATGTGCGGAAACAACATCATCCTCGGTAGAATTAACTGGAGTATACGAATTGGTGCTGCCGAGTTCCAGAGATAAAACATTGACGTAATGTAGGCGTCACACAATAATTACATTATTAGCTGCTTTATCTGCAAGAACTAAAACAAATTTATTATGAAATCCCTGAATTCCCGATTTTAAATTACGAAAGGAAAACCTAGGTCTCGGAGGAAGTAAAGAGGAGTTAGCATTATAAAAGTTAATACGTGTATCTATAATTTTCAGAATTGACTTTTTCCAAGTAGAAGTGAGTTTGGGTCCGCATGTTCTCTACGACACCACTTGATACTAAAATCTTCAATGGAGTGGGCGATCTGGGCACGACAGGCATTAAAATCAATAGTTGAAGGTAATCTATATTTAGAACCTTTCGAAAACAAATGCCGAATACGTTTATCAATAATATCAAAATTACCAGTGATAACATGACCTGCTGGAGCATAGCAAAATGTTGATGTGTTGCATTCACATTCCTTAGGAGTATTATGTTCTATATCAAGGTCAGAAACTATTTTGTTGTAGTTGAAAATAATATTTCTAATAGGCTTTTTATACTTATAACAAATTACAGGACTTTCAGAATTTTTGAAATATTTTGGGATAGAATCAACTACATGAGTATCTCGAAAAATACTAGGCATGTCAATGAAATCAATACCTTTGTTAATATATAGTAGTTTTAGAAAATGCCTGACGTGATCAGACTCCTTGTCAATATGGGGTCGGAGAACATGTTGTGTATAACTTTGTACTATGGAAGCAGTGTTATACAAGGGATCTGTACGAATGAAAATTTTGTCGGCTTCCTCGTCGATCAACTTTAGTGATGAAATGGACAAAGAGGTAAGCCGCGAAAGCATAGAGTGCTTTCCAGACTGTTTAAAAAAGGTATGTAAATCAGCGACAGAAATAATTACACGCGATTTACGTTTGATGTTACCATTACGCCTAAGACCATGAGACCTAGCTTTACGCTTTCGGATAGAAAATATAAAAAAAATATCAATATTAGGATCTTTAGAAATATTTCCTTCTTGATAAATATTGTCATTAAGGCCGAGTGGATAAGGTGTCTGTAAGTTTTTCATCCACTTAAGTTCTGCAATATGTCTAGCTTTTATGTTAAAGCTTTTAGTAGCATCATTATCAAAACATATATATTCAACCGGTTGAACAGTTACGTTATTAAAATTATGACCTGACTGACGAAAGTGTTGGTACAAGTAATTTTTTAACTTTTTAGGATTACTTGCATTATATTTGTGTTCACGAAATCGAACTTTTAAGGATCGACCTGTTTGTCCAACATATTGTATACCGCAACTTGGTGCATGTCAAGTCAGAACATAAATTACGTGAGAAGTACGTCAATCAACATTAGAAGCTAGACATACATTAAACAATCTACCATTAACAGCTGATTTAGTGGTGGACTTGCAAGATAAATAAATGCAACAACTGCACCTCTTAGTATTGCACTTATTAATAGAGGGAAACACCCTGCGCTTTGAATGAACTAAATGATTTCTGAAAGGAGACTTTATATGGCATTTCCTCAAAACAGGTGATCGTAGAGGAGTTACGGAAACTTTTGAGCCATTATTAAAAATCCTAGTAATATTATTAGAAGCAACATGAAACGAGGTAGCCGAATGAAGATTTAAAGGTGTAAGGCGTACATATGGTTTAATTCTAAGAAATGAAGAGGAATTTTGTGGAATTTGTATTGATGACGCAGAGTGTAACCGAAGAGGTGAAAGATTTATTTTTAAAGTTTTAACTGATAGACTCATAATTGTTAATTTGTAGAGTAATACCATTCTGCGAAAAGCGAAATAGGGGCCAATAAGTAATTATTGGAGATACGAAATAGAATCGTTTCAAAGATCCATAAGAAATAATATTAGTAAACTTACGGACTGTTAAAAGAAGTCCAAAACTCGACATCAGTGTCTAATACAAGATAATGAGGAAAGTTAAGGAAACCCTAATAAAATGGGCCTAAATGTCGATCAGCACAAAACCTTCAACGCGGTATATGAAACACACGTGTTTGAGGAAAAACTGGATCAAAGAATGTCATACAATCCCTGTAGGATGTAAAAATAACAATATTGATTGGATGTACGGGGAGACTTTTTAAGGTCGCCACACGGCACAAGCAATACTATTGTGCATGCAAAAGAAATATAAAAAGATCGGACAGGGAAAGTAGCATTCAAGGAGGACAGTAAACCACAAAACACAGAAACAAACACGCAAACAGACATACAAGAAGGCAAAAGCAATAATAAATGCAAACGAAATCACAAACACAAAAAGGGTTGACAATAGGGCTACCGCCTTGGAACGGTCAGTGGCAAAGTAGGCCACTGGGGGTTTAAACCGGTTCTAGGGTGCACCAAACCTCACACTTACCCTACTGTCATTCCATTTAAATAGGACAGTGTAAATAAAGAAATCCCCGCCATGATCTAATCTCTAACCAACAAGGCAGCATCAATAGGCAATATAAGTAAAACACAAATATGCTCGTGTAAATATAATACAAAAAACAACAACAATAGCCTAGAAAGCCACAATGAAGGTACCCAATGACTTTGCAGAAGCCAAGCAGTAAGAGAATAAACCATTAAGGGCACGACAAGAAAGATCATGGACAAACATCAAACGCCACCGTCCCAATGGACTTTAGGTAGGCGTCATCATAGGGTCCACAGCCTGTCTGGTCATCGTACAATTAAAGAGGAAAGCATAGTGGCGAACTGTAAAAGGGTCCACCACCAAGCATGCAGTACGTTGCAAAATGATAGGGTCATAACCTCTTATGATAAACTTTTTAACAAGTTTAACAAAGATAGTATGAAAGTGATCATGACATAGAATCTTACGAAGTTTATAAATCACATCACCATAGAAGTCAGGTTGTGATAGTCCTTGTCGCAGAAGAGTCCTTAAATTACTTTTATATTTGGAAAGAAGATCAGGGTTACGATAATACAATTTTGCAAAGGTTTTACGAAGTTTATGGTAACGGTAACCCTGATTGAGTAACTTTTTAGTTATACAAAGATTACGAATATTAAAGTCCTCAACTCGAGTACAAGCTCTAGAAAAACGAATAAGTTGAGACACATATACTCCATAAGAAGTTGCTCGGGGAACATCCCCATCCAAGTGGGGATAATTAACAATGTCAAAATTAAAATCATCTCTCTTGTCATAGATTTTGCTAATTATTTTACCATTTTCAATCGAGAGATCTAAATCAAGAAAAGAAGCGTTATTATCAGATATATTAGCTTAGTTAAGCTGAAGTTCTTAAGGATAAATATAATTAACCATAGTTGGAAAGAAAGGGTTGTCAATGTTCAATATGTCATCCAGATACCGAGAACAATACATTGAGCCCGTAAACCGTTTGCAGCTTATTTAGTGTGTTTTTTGTAGTATTTATCGAAACTTTGGAACGTCTGTTCCTGTGAGATCTACATAGTTTAGTTACTTTTTCGCCATAACATTACATTTTCATTTTGTCATCATTTAAAGACACGTATCAAGAACTATTTAAAAATAATGCCAGATCTCATTTTTTAAACTTTCATAGTATCGAAATCGCTGACCTAATGACCTTAAGGGGAAGAGGACGTGGTAGTGTGCACTTGCGAAATTGAAATGTGTGTTACCCCGTACAGACACGAAATGTCATATATCGAGAACCAAGGTCGTCATGTGAACCTATATTGACATCAAAATAGAAATATGCAGAATGGACTTTCTCATCTGCAGAACTACAGGTGTGTTTTAAATTCTGTTTTAAATAGTTAATCAATGTCAGAATAATTATGTTGTTTTTTTACTCTGCCATTATACGAAGTGACCATATTCTTGTATGAAAACCACAAGGCCATTTGCAGAAGAAAGAGGAATACAGTAACATATTTATATATAGTTATGTATTTATCAATCATTTTAGTATCACCATCTGTTGATTATATGATAGCAAACTTAATAAAAGATGTTGACTTCAAGCTGCATTAGCCGTACCGTTTAGCTTATAACACAATATAAATAATGTGCGCAGTGTACATTTTATTGATGTTACGAATCAATGTCGTTACAATTGCCAGAAGTCTCCGAAAGCATGCCAGTAAGCGAGTATTAGGCATAATCTCACTAAAACATACATACAAATAATATGTATCCAGTCATAAACTTGACCAATATTCCACTACTACCATTATTGACGATTTAATGAATAAAAATAAAATGTTTTGACACAATTCAGTGGCACTTCAAAACATGTGTTCCTCTTCTAGGGTTTGAACTCCAAACCAACACTTAAAAGTACGTCGTGTAATTTAGAAGTGTGCTTTTTCTTTTGAGCCAAACGAGCGATGTTAAATAGTTATAAACTTGGTGATATACTAGCAAATATTGTAATAGCGTGGTCAAGTGAACCAACATCCGTATACTATATATCTATAGGCGAGCTTTCGGAAATAAAATGGATTTCCGTGTTTTACTTATTGCAGTGAACGTAATATTTACATAAGTATATATATATTTTTTAATTTTGAATTGTTTGCATCTATCATGTATATGCGTATGTTTTTTTAAGTAATTGTACGAATATATGTCTTACGGCTAGTGTATCTTTACAAGATGTGTAACATTTAATGTATATAAATAAACTAATGAAAACTGGTAAACTGTTCTCGCCTTTCTTCTTGCTATTAATATAAATGTAGTGTTTGAATTGTTTAGCGAAGTAATTTCCGAAGTAAATCATGGAGAGTGGGCATGCTTTGTTTGCAAATGTACTAACTTAATCAGTCAAAAACTGTTTTGTCAGTATTACAGTGACGTTTGAATATAAAAAAGCCGCTCCTGTACAGTCTTACCTGTAAAATAATTGGAACAAAATGGTCATTGAAGAGAAAAATAAGAGATAGGATCCTATAGAAACCACAGCGCCCAAACGCAATGGCATCGTAGGTCGGCACTGTACAACAAACAAGGAGCCATAATTAATTAATTAATTATATAATGAAAAAGACAAAATACAACAGAAAGGGTGGTAAAGACAGGGTTATCGACTTGGAACGGTCAGTAGGCAATAAGGCCTGCAGGTTAGCTTGAATCGATTTTATGTGTACACACTCCTCGCTATTATCCTGTCTTCAGCGCCCAAATAGACCAGACAGTGTAAACAAAAATACATCCCATCAAAATGAATTCTCTTATAATAAAGTCCATATCCAGAGAAAATAACAAAAGAAACACTAAGATGTTGTTGTAAAGCTATATAAAATACAAAATAAGAAACATCTCAGGATGCAGCCAAAGAGAAGAAAAACAATCTTGGGTACGACCAGAAAACCCGAGGGACGAAAGCTCATACACCTACCTCCCTTGGTCGGGGTTTCAGTACGTGCAATCATAGAGTCACAACAGGTGGTCCAGTCATCGCACGAGGGAACAGTGAAGCGTGCTGGCTGACTGACTGTAGAGGGGTCAATCACTAAACACGCAGTGCGTTGTAATACTAAAGGGTCGTAACTTTTTCTGATGAAATTCTAAAGGGTCGTAACCTTTTCTGATGAACTTCCTGATTAATTTTGTAAAATGGTCAGGAAATCCGCCAGATCTCTTTTACTTACGAAGTTTATAGACCACATCTCCATAAGAGTTGTTGTTTACTCAGGATAGCACAATTCGACAAATTGTATAGAGTTTTCACTATTAAGCAATCATTTTCTAAAAAGAAATGTACAACGATTCTCGAGAAGTTTGACATATTATAGTTGTCACGGTGTTATTGTTGACTTCAATATCATTCGGTCATTTTTTTTTAAAATCAAAGTACAGAAGTACTGAATGGCGAAAACATTGACTGGAATAAATGACTTCGGCTGTTTCCCACATGAACACATTTTGGGGAATAAAGTGTTCATGGAAAGTAGCAGCAGTGAACATAAGTATTTGAATGTAGAATATGGTGACAAAAACTGTGTGGAAAAGTAGAACTTGAACCAGTATGGCGAGAAATGCCGTCCGATAGGTGGTTAAAAAATGGGGATTGAGATGTCAAAGTACTTTATTAGCTTATACAATGTTATCTTCATTGTTCATCTGGAGGGAGAAAAACACAAACTTGATAGTTGAAATGTAGCGACACAGCCAAACACGCTATTTTATCGAGAGTTCTGGAAAACTTGGAAAAATGTGTAAGAATTATAAAAGTCTGATAATAAACAAAGAAGATATGAACATATGAAGGTTGTTCTAAAAGGATATGGGAGTCACCATTTTGAAAACTAAGACATATACATACGGTATACTGTTAAATATCATTTAAAGCAAAGAAAATCACTGCACATTAATGCAAATTCCTTTACTGGCCATATAATGCATTATAACACTTTAGTATACTTATTTGTTCATACCTTTGCTGTGATTTTCCCTCTATAAGTCAGTTAGTTAACGCCATTGTTTACTCCGATGAGACAAAACACACAAAAATGCAAATTAAATATATTGTACCTAAAGAACTTCAACTTAACAAAGCTTTACGTCAGGTATGGTTATTCCTTACCTGACGAAAATATTATCTAATAGGAGATGAGTGCTTCACAAACTTATAGCAAGTCCACATAGTATAATTGTCTAAACTGCCGTTAATAAAAAACTCTTTAATATTATTACAGGCCAAAAACGAGTGATATGTGTGGAAGCAACATCCTCCTCAGTAGAATGTACTCGAGTATACGAATTGGTGCTGCCGAGTTCCAGAGATAAAACATTGACGTAATGTAGGCGTCAAACAATAATTACATTATTAGCTGCTTTATCTGCAGGAACTAAAACAAATTTATTATGAAATTCCTGAATTCTCGATTTTAAATTACGAAAGGAAAACCTAAGTCTCGCAGGAAGTAAAGAGGGGTTAGCGTTATAAAAGTTAATACGTGTATCTATAATTTTAAGAATTGACTTATTCCAAGTAGAAAGCGAGTTTGGGTCCTCATGTTCTCTACGACACCATTTTAAACTAAAATCTTCAATTGAGTGGGCGAGCTGGGCACGACAGGCATTAAAATCAATAATTGAAGGTAATCTATATTTAGGACCTTTTGAAAACAAATGCGGAATACGTTTATCAACAATATCAAAATTACCAGTGATGACATGACCTGCTGGAGCATAGCAACATTTTGATGTGTTACATTCACATTCCTTAGGAGTGTTATTTACTATATCAAGGTTAGAAACAATTTTATTGTAGTTGGAAATAATATTTCTAATAGGCTTTTTGTACTTATAACAAATTACAGGACTTTCGGAATTTTTGAAATATTTTGAGATAAAATCAACTACTTGAGCATCTCGAAAAATACTAGGCATGTCAATAAAATCAATATCTTTGTTAATATATAGTAGTTTTGGAAAATGCCTGCCGTGATCAGACTCCTTGTCAATATGAGGTCGGAGAACATGTTGTGTGTAGCTCTGAACTATGAAAGCAGTGTTATACAAGGGATCTGTACGAATGAAAATTGTGTCTGCTTCCTCGTCGATCAACTTCAGTGAAGAAATGGACAAAGAGGTAAGCCGTGAAAGCATAGAGTGCTTTCCAGACTGTTTAATAATAGTATGTAAATCAGCGACAGAAATAATTACACGCGATTTACGTTTGATGTTACCATTACGCCTAAGACAGTGAGACCTAGATTTACGCTTTAGAATAGAAAATATAGAAAAAATGTCAATATTAGGATCTTTTGAAATATTTCCTTCTTGATAAATATTGTCATTAAGGCCAAGTGGATATGGTATCTGTAAGTTTTTCATCCACATAAGTTCTGCAATATGTCTAGCTTATATGTTAAAGCTTTTAGTAGCATCATTATCAAAAATTATATATTCAACCGGTTGAACAGTTACGTTACTAAAATTATGATCTGACTGACGAAAGTGTTGGTACAAGTACCATGATCTTCTTTCCAAATATAAAAGTAATTTAAGAACTCTTCTGCGACAAGGACTATCACAACCTGACTTCTATGGTGACGTTATTTAAAAACTTCGTAAGATCCTTGGCCATGATCACTTTCATACTATCTTTGTTAAACTTGTTAAAAGGTTTATCAAAAGAGGTTATGACCTTATCATTTTGCAACGCACTGCATGCTAGGCGGTGGACCCATTTACAGTTCGCTACTATGCTTTCCTCTTTAAACGTGCGATGACCGGACAGGCTGTGGACCCTATGATGAGGTCTAAAGGACGGTGACGTTTGATGTTTGTCTGCAGTCTTGTCTTGTCGTGCCTCAATGGTTTATTCTCTTGTTGCTCTGGCTTCTGCCAAGTCATTGAGAACCTTCTTTGTGGCTTTCTAGGCTCTTGTTTTGTTTTGTATTTATATATACACGAGCATCATTGTATTGTACTTATATTGCCTATTAATGCTGCCTTGTTGGTTAGATAAAAGTTCATGGCGGGATTTCTTTATTTACACTGTCCCTTTTTATTGGGTTGGCGGTAGGGTAAGTGTGAGGTTTGGTGCACCCTAGAACCTGGTTTAAACCCCGCCCCCCCCAACCCCAGTGGCCTCTTTTGCAATTGGTCGTTCCAAGGCGGTAGCCCGTTTGTCAACCCTTTTGTGTTTGTGATGTCTTATTTGGCCCTTTATTCATCTTATATTTGTTCTTTGTTTCTGTGTGTGTTTGTTGTGACTCTCAACCTTGAATGCTGCTTTTCTGTTCGATTTTTATATCTATATTTACGTTGAGAATAGGACATGAACGCTTAACAAGATTGTTAAATTTACTGTCTGGCCTTGCCTGATTTTCTTCATAACTTGCATAATTTACAAAACACTATAAAAAATAATTATTTTCATTCTGCAAACAAATTGTGTTTGCATATTACTATTTGTTTTATTATATTTCACCAGTTATTTAAACTCCCAATCGCATTACCTTGTTTAATATGTATGCAGGTTTAAATCTAAATTGAAACTGGATTATTAATAACGCTAGGTCATTATTTTAAAACTTGATACACATTTCTAAATTTCAGTATTTCCCTTTAAGTGACGTGTGTATTTGATGTTAAATGTAGTGGTGAGAATCTCGGTTAAGGAAATACAAGTTTGCACAAGCATGTCAAAATGTTATCACTTGGAGCCAAAGAAACAAGTGCTTGAAACAATGTTTGCAAAATGAAATAGTGCAACGAGGAAGAATGGTTTCAGTTTGCATTAAATTCCGGATTCGGTATTCAGTACATTAACAACGCTTATGGAAAATGAATTTCTTGATATATTTGCATATCAGGTTATTGAAATCAAAAATATGTCCGTTATAATTATAATTATACTAGCATGAAAAAAAATGTACTAAGTATATGTTATACCACGTTGTTAGTAATCAAACGTCCGGCTGTTCATGCTTTAACTAAGCAAGCTCTCGTCTTTAAATGTTACCTACCAACGATTCCGTATTTACTTAGTTTACTCACGCGGGCGTGGAGTTTATATATGAAAGACACCTTAGTTTGTTGTCCGTCCGAGATATTTCTTATAATCGGGTACACGTTGTTAGATGCGCTAAAAATGTTCATACGGCCATACTGAAAAATCAGACGCTGACATATTGCAATAATCTTGTTCATCTGCGATGCTTTGTTTTAAATACAAACACTTGTCTTTAAAACATTAAGCGTCTCGGATGATCTAGACTAATAGATTGGACCGAAATATTGCGTACAAAATAGGTCTGCTATTGAAAACATATTGTAACGACCACTTGGTGCGCTAAACCCGTTCACCGGTGATATTGTAACAGCGGCTATCTTGGATCTCATTTTACTTAACTTAAAAGTAATCCAATTTGAACGATAATGATTGCAGTATTTTCCATGAGAAGTTGTCAAAAGTGGCCAATTCACGTATAGCACAGTTTCGCTTTGTCCAAGTGTTCTTATCGCTAATTTCTATGATGTTGACTTTATTTGTAGAGATTCCTTATGATGAAATGTTCCTTTTTTTAGACCTTCTTGTCAACTTGAAAACTGACTTCAGGAACATAAGAGGGCGTTCAGATATTACGTGGATATTTTTAATAGTTAATACAATTTTATAAATCAGGTAAATTTAATTATTTACCGAGAAAAGTCTACATATCCTCTTTCAACTCAGTAAAATTTATTTGAAACAGATTTAAAAAATACGAGTTTTTACAACCCAACTGTAGCTGCCACGGAGTACGTCATTTGTGTGCTATGACGTCCCCTTGAAAAACAATAACAATATAACGTTATAAATTATGTAATATGTTATAAATAATAAACGTAATTGCTATTTTATTTGATTATTGTATTATTCATGATTTGCAATACATGAACGAATCTGTCTCAAAATAGTATATTAAAGCTTCGGAACGAGATACTATAATTTGATCGTGTTTAGCATACACATTGAAAGAAATTAGAGGACAAATAACAGTCATATTCTAAAGACATATTTATTTGATATATATCAGTGTAATTTTGTATTTCATTTTTATATTACCTTTTTTTTATACAAAGTTAATATTACTGAATATTTTAATAATATTTTAGTGCTCCATGCGTGTACTTATTTAATGTATCAAATGTTTTGTTGTTTAATATTCATTAAAGTTTATAATTGTAACCTAGGAACATCAGTAACAATGCTACTT
This sequence comes from Cyrtodaria siliqua, assembly GCA_037043455.1. Taxonomy (NCBI): domain Eukaryota; kingdom Metazoa; phylum Mollusca; class Bivalvia; order Adapedonta; family Hiatellidae; genus Cyrtodaria; species Cyrtodaria siliqua. Next base: position 95,107 of record JAWPHD010002204.1, read on the forward strand.
AAACTTTGTGAATGTTTGACAACGAATTAACATTCTTTTGGTCATATCCGAAATACAGTTATATTTATTATATATTATATATATATATATATATATATATAATATACGTCAAATTTTGGCTTCTGGACTGCTTCCTTACACATGTATGATAATTGTGTTCGATTTTAACTGGTATTTAGCGGAAAAGCACATGAGCCGGACCCCTATGTCCGGCTCATGTGCTTTTTCGCTAAATACCAGTTAAAATCGAACACAATTATCATACATGTGTAAGGAAGCAGTCCAGAAGACATATCACCGAATAGAATTGAATGGAAGGAAAGACGAAGAAGAGAGAAGGGCAATAACTTGGCATACAGGCCATTCTTCATAAATTCAGTCTAAGCTGAATATTGTTTTAATTATACGAGCAAATCCTTTAACTCTACATGCTTCTTATACCCAAGTGTTCAAGGTGTTCAAGGTGTCCATCATTGGTATATGTTTTAATATCGCTCAATACAGTACAAAGAAATAGACTTCGAAATGTTGAAAAACTGGTCCAAAATATTACTCGGAAGAGCGCGTGCCTAAACAGAGTCACTCTCTAAACAATAACTCTAACGGCAGTTGCGTACGAAACTAGACCACAGATCATTTAGTCGTCACCTCGGATGATGAATGATAATTGTTTTCCATACAGGTTAACTCAATGCAAGCTACGTTTTCTTTTCTTTTCTTTTTACAACCGTCAAATTCTGTTTGAATCGCCGGCCATTGTGGTTTACAAGGTGAAGGTCGTTTTGTAAACGGCGATCTCATTGGTCGACGCTTGCACTGAAAAATGGCCTTAGATGGCTATAACTTCATTATGTTAGGATCGGCGGGCACGGAGAAGTCGACCGTTATTTCTGCGAAAAAAGTGTCTTGAATGAGAGAAATTAATTATTTGTTTCTGGAATAGCCAGATGCAGTATATCAGACCCGTTAACATAGAAACATATTTATATCACTTCACTGCTTGACACTTAACATAACCTCAAATAAACTTTTAAATCTTTGTTTACTGTCTCCCAAACCTACTCAATAATGTTAAAACAAAAGACAAACTTTTGCCTGCATGAAAACCAAAGTATGAGAAAGAGATTTTTGACAAATCCATCAAAAGCAAAACTCCGTTATGTGGGTGGATATTGTGTAGCCAAACTAAAACATAATTACGCCAATGAGAAATCAGCCCATAGGTATTCGCTATCTAATAAGAGTCAATGTATATATGAAGGATGTGATGATGCTCTGGCAATGTTCAATTGCATGAAAAAATGAGGAATAACATTTAAAGGCAAGCATAACAGAGGAATCAACACTTTCTGATATAAGTCGACGCCAAAATTTGTCCAAAGGTTTAACCCATAATACAGACGATATCTTCGAACTCTTTACAAAGCTGTGTGAAATCTGCTTGAAATTGTTAGGTGTTGAAAATTTAAACAAATATGGAGAAAAAATGTTCTCTTTCTGTCTTACTCAGTTATCGACCAACAAGAATATGGAAGCAGAATATCTGCAAAAAATAATAACTGTCAAACAGGTGCTGTAATTAAACTTACCAAAAATGAGGAATTTAAAACCAGAAGTATTAACAAGATTTATCAGGAAATAGTTAAAACATTATTGTTGGTTTTATTTGCTCAATTTAGAAAGGACTTGAAATCTAGTTTCCATGTAGAAAAGTTAATTTCCATGGCCCACAGGAAACAAATTCAGATATCCAAACAAAAATAGAAAAAGACAAAGCTGCTGGTAGGTAGACTGGTATCAGTCTATAAATTAGACTATAAATAATAAATTTAGACAAATTAAAAAATAATACACTGCATAAAAAATATTTTATTTCAAGCTCTGTTTCTCTCCATGGCTGGAGATAAGACTATACAAGTTATAAGTGGAGATATTTGCCTCTTTCAGTGCTAAGGAAATTCTATAATGGTTATAGTTAAAATGTTATAATATTATATAAAGACTAATGCCAGTCTACTGGTAGGGCTACAGTTGAGCTCACTACAAGTTCCTCAAAGGATGCTGGTAGTGCTACAGTTGAGCCCAATACAAGTTCCTCAAAGGATGCTGGTAGTGCTACAGTTGAGCCCAATACAAGTTCCTCAAAGGATGCTGGTAGTGCTACAGTTGAGCCCAATACAAGTTCCTCAAAGGATGCTGGTAGTGCTACAGTTGAGCCCAATACAAGTTCCTCAAAGAATACTGGTAGTGCTACAGTTGAGCCCAATACAAGTTCCTCAAAGGATGCTGGTAGTGATACAGTTGAGCCTGATACAAGTTCTTCAAAGGACATCCCCGACAAGAGAAAACGTTCAAAAAGGGGTAAAGTAAAAGCAAACGCTGCTGGTAGTGCTTCAGTTGAGCCCAATACAAATTCGTCAAAGGATGCAGGTAGTGCTATAGTTGAGTCTGATACAAGTTCCTCAAAGGATGCTGATAAGGATGCAGGTAATGAATGCTAGAGTTGATCCCGATACAAGTTCATCAAAGGATGCTGGTAGGGCTACAACTGAGCCCGAAGCAAGATCATCAAAGAGCATCCTGGACAAGATAAAACGTTTAAAAAGGGGTAAACCATCCAAGTCGAAAGGAAAGACTACAGCAGAAAAACCTTCAGGCTCCTATGTGGTAGGTGTTTAAAACAAAACTGTAAAGCAGTCAGCAAACCAATTGTCTTTTACTGTGACATCACTTAATTTTGCTAGAATTAAATTTCGGGAAAAGCAATGACACTATGTGGTCCAAGTATTAACCTTTATACCCATCCAACCCCTTCTCCAAGAAGCGAAAACGGGGTTGGCTGGGGTATGAAATAAACCTTAATTTCGGATTAAAGGGTTGCATATTGTAAGATTAAAACATTTAATAGTTCATTTTAAACAGGTTATCGCATTTTTTCAATAAAACATGTTTTTAAACGTGTTTTATTGTCGAAATATCCGTTATAAAATCCTGCTAATATAAGCTTTCCCATCGCTTAATGGAATTAAGGCGGGACCACGTAACGTGGCATTTAAACCATGTGTTTAAATTTGCGCGAGGTCAAATTCATCTTCATCGGTTAAGGACCAAATGTCTTTTCACCGTAATCGTGTGGGAATATTGTGGGATAACGTGCTGGGACAAGAGCAAAGTATAATCCTACGCAAATAAAGTTGATACCACAGTATCCGAAATGTACATTTTTATGTAGAAGTGTTTCTTATTCACGAAATTATAGACTACTTTAATTAAAAATCGCATTAACACTTTCATATTGCAAAATAACTTTTGTTTTTAGTTTGTTTAAGAAATTTGCTTTAAAAAAATGATTGTTTCACCACAAAAAGTGTATTAATATTAATATAATTGTTCAACCACAAGAAATGTATTATTTTACCGCTACAATAATCCAGCAGTGAGCTGATCTAAAGGGACACACGGCAATATTAAGTTTTACACCAACCATTAGTATTAGCACCTTGATTTATTAATCCTGTATCATTTTGACTTTAAAACTACCTGCATAAATGATATAATTAAATTTCAATTTGAAATTTCAACTTGTTTTATTATTCAACCATTAAATAAACTATTGGTGCAATATATGTATATATCTATATATATAGTTAGTAGACCCTAATATTATTTGGACTATTATAATGATGAATATTAATTATTTCAAATATGCCAGAAAAGCTGCAAGTTTTATACAACAGAAGGTAACACAAAAGTGCCATGTGTCTCTTTAAGAACTGTATTGTACAGAAAAGTTTCAGTATTGTTGATTTATGGTTAGACCCAAACAATAAGTCTGTTTCTGGTCTTTTGCCCCAAAAAGGGTGTAGGGTTGGGAGGGGGTGGGGGGGGGGGGGGTCCTAAAAGGTTTAGGGTTGGGGCCTTAAAATAGGGTCGGTCAGAAAACAAGAAACAAACTTTCTTTTTTGCCTTACTTTACTGATATTTGAGAATAAAATTACTATACCACAACAACAAATTGTAAAGTAGTCTTCAGTAGTATATGTGTTTTCTTATTAACATTTTGTTTATCACATCATTTATGGCTACCTGTCTATATTTAAAGGGACACAAGGCAATCTTGATTTTTTAAAAAATCACGGCGTCCCGTTAGTTTTTCTGCAGAACTTGCAGAAATGTGTTCAATCATTAATATTAGTTACAAAAATAGTATAAGGCAAATTGTTTTTGTGTATCATTTACTGTTGACCTTTTTTCACCAATAATATATTTAAACATAGAATAAGACTAAAATTAGGACAACTCAAAATTGTATTTAATGATATGCCAGCAGATTCAAAGTCAAAATGATACTGGATAAATAAATACAGACACCAATTTCAATGCAAAAGAATCACATCAATATTGCCGTGTGCCCCTTTAACTTTCTACTGTTTGCTTTTATACTAATAGACTCAGGCATAGCACATATTCTGTCCTGAATGTAAAATTTCAAATTCATACAGCCAAACTGTGTTTAAAGACCACCTCCAATTAACAACCACCATCTGAATAAAGTCCATTTTTTTGCTTCATTCTTAACTTTTTCAATTTATTGCAACATGTGGTCAGACAGACCAGCTGCCCTCAAAGTTCACTTTCTGCTGTTTCCAAGTGGGTTCTAATATGTCTTTTCTGGGGCTTTGAGTCTGAGACTACAGGCTTTTTTGCTCTGACACAATATGCTTACTTGTGTAGATATAGATATTGTTTTTTAATTTTTGCCTTTGTTGTTTAGTATTCATCTTACGGACCAATAAGTTGATCAAGTTTGGCCCTGTCCTGGGGTCGCAGTTTTGCATAGGCTTATATAGGGAGAGTTTTCAAAATCTTCTTCCTTAGAAAATTACAAAAGCCAAAGATTTAATATTTTGCATTCGCCATAGACTTATGGTACTCTACCAAGTTTATTCAAATGGTAACCCTGGGGTCAAATTTGGCCCCACCCTGTGGCTCAAAGTGTTACATAGACTTATATAGGGAAAAAATTCAAACATATTCTTCTCTCAAACAGCCAGAGGTTTAATATTTTGTATGTATCATAAGCTTATAGTTCTCTAACAAGTTTGTTTAACTGGTGACCCTGGGGTAAAATTTGGTCACGCCCCGAGGATCACAGATTTACATAGACTTATATAGGGAAACACTTTAAAAATCTTCTGAGACAAAGGTTTCATATTTATCATTTAACACAAATTTATGGTCCTCTACCAAATTTGTTAAAATGTTGACCCTTGGGTCAAAATTGGACTGCCCAGGGTTCACAGATTACAAAGACATATATAGGTCTGAAATGATTGTTTCACTGTATCTTTGCCAAATGCTCAAGGTGATCTATTGGGATCACTCTTCGTCCGTCGTTCGTCGTTAACTTTTGCTTCAAACGACTATTCCTCAGAAACCGCTCAGCCAATTTACCAAACTTCACATGGATGATCCGTAGATGAATGTCTTTTTGATTTGTTAAAATTAGGTCAGCGCGACATCTAAGATGGCCGCCATTACCATATATAGTCGAAACTTTAAAAAAACTTCTTCTCAAAAAAAAGAAAGATATAAAAATCGGACAGAGAAAGTAGCATTCAATGACAACAGTCAACCAAAAAACACAAAAACAAACACGAAAACAGACAAACGAGAAGGCAAAAGTAATAAAAATGCAAACGACATCACAAACACAAAAGGGTTGACAATTGGGGCTTCCGCCTTGGAACGGTCAGTGGCCAAAAAGGCCAACTGCTAAACAGATTTCGACAGATTTTCTTTTAAAATTATCGCCAACGCCTAGACTATCAAGTTTATTCAAATGAAGTCCCCGAGGTCAAAAATGGCCGTGCGCCGGGGTTCCGAAATTTGAATATTGAGATTTTGTACATTTTATGATCTATATAGGAAAACACTTCAAAAAATCTACTTCTCTGAAACCACATGGCACAGAGCTCTCATGTATTACATGTAGTATCAGCTTATGATCCTTTACTAAGTTTGACTTAAAAAAATCTTCTTCCTTAAAACTATATAGGAAAACACTTTAAAAAATGTACTTCTCTGAAACCACAAGGCACATAGCTCTCATGTATTACATGTAGCATCAGTTTATTGTCCTCTACTAAGTTTGACTTAAAAATCTTCTTCCTTAAAGTTAAAAAGCCAAAGATGTAATATTTTGCATTCGCCATAGGCTTATGGTCTTCTACCAAGTTTGTTAAATGGTACCCATGGGGCCAAATTTGGCCCCGCCCTGGGGCTCAAAGTGTTACATAGATTTTTATAGGGAAAACACTTCAAACATTATCTTCTCTCAAACTACAAGAACCAGAGGTTTAATATTTTGTATTTACCATGAGCTTCTAATCCTCTACTTAGTTTGTTCAAATGGTGACCCATGGGACGAATTTGGCCCCGCTCCGGGGGTCACATTTTTACATAGACTTATTTAGGAATAACATATTCTTCTCTGAAACTATAAGAGCCAGAGGTTTAATATTTTGCATTTACTATAAACTTATGGTCCTTGACCAAGTTCGTTCAAATGGTGACCATGGGGTCACGGTCACATGTTTTAAAAAGATTTATGTAGGGAAAACTTAAAACATTTTCTTCTCTGAAACTGCATTAGCCAGAGGTTTAATATTTTGCATTTACTATAAGCTTATGATCCTCTACCAAGCCTGTTTAAATGGTGATCCTGGGGTCACATTTGTTCCCGCTCCAGAGGTCACATGTGTTACAAAGATTTACATAGGGAAACAAATATAAATCTTCTTCTCAGAAACAGCTTGGTCAATTTTAACCAAACTTCACATTGATGATCCTTAGGGGAATGTTTTTCACATTTGATAAAATTAGATAAACACGACATTCAAAATGGCCGCCAAAGAACAAACTTTAAGTGACATCTTGTACACTGGGAAGCTATTCCTCATTTTTATTATCGTTTCGTGTTTGGTGTCGTTTTTCTTTTGTTTAATTTTTCTAAAATTTGTATATAAATATTTTGCTTGTTTCATCCACTTTTCAGTATTTATTATCATTACCACTAGCGTTTGTTTAGGGCTGTGTTGCGGCCGTTAAAAGTTGCCCCGACTACAAATCAGTAGTGTTATTACTTACTGGTCCTTTGCAATATGTGTGGCTTTACAGTAGAATATCGCTTAAGCCGGTACTAGGAGGTGTGAGGGGTGTTGCACTTTACATTACCTCTCATAAATAGACTCAATAAAACCGAGTCTGCTACTTTTATCTTTTGTTTGTGTTTGACGCTTTAAAGGGATTCACTTTTCAGTATTTATTATCATGCACACTAGCGTTTGTTTAGTGCTGTGTGGCGGCCGTGAAAAAGTTGCCCCGACTACAAATCAGTAGTGTTATTCCTTACTGGTCATTTGGGATCATCAATCCCAATCTTTGTGATTTTAAAGTAGAATATCGCTTAATCCGATGCTAGGAAGCGTGAGAGGTGTTGCACAAATACATTACCGCTCATAAACACTCAATTAAACCGAGTATGCTACTTTTATCTTTTGTTTATTTGTATTGCTTTCAAGGTATCCACTTTTCAGTATTTATTACATAGACTTATAAAGGTAAAATGAAAAAATATTTTTCACTGAAATAACAAGAGCCAGAGGTTTAATGTTTTCGTTTGCTATAGTCTGATGGTCCTCTACCAAGTGTGATCAAATGGTGACCCTTTGTTCCCATTTGGCCCCGCCCCAGTGGTCATCATAAAGCAAAGGACATCTTTAAATGCATTGATAGTGTCACAGGGCTAGAAACATGTGAAGCCAGTCCGGGGCTCGAACCCGGGACCATTCCGATGCTCTACCACCTGAGCTAACCGACCGGAGTGCTACATCAATCTATCTCATTAGATATCTACGAACCGTGACATACTCTCTCTATAATTTGAAATTGATAAGGGCATCACAGCTGAACCTTTTTAGAATAATTTGCATGTTTTTCGGAGTCTACTCAGTCACGGACCTGCCGGGATCGCCAATTGACACAGGGCTAAAAATATGTGCAGCCAAACCGGGGATCGAACCCAGGATCTCAGAATAACTTTCCGATGCTCTACCGACTGAGCTAACCGGCTGGACAATGTTACATCAATCAACCCTTTTAGATATCTGTGAAGTATAGTATCTAGTATAATGCCCATAATAAATTATAGAATATTTTCAGATGTTTTTTTAATCTATGAACATGTGGTAGATCAACACTCTTTAATGGATTAGGTTTTTACAATGCGTACGTTCTTATTTTAGGAAATTTATTGGCATCACAGCTGAACCAGATACTGAGCTATGGTTTTGTCCAGCCTGTGACAGTTCAATTCCTCCTAAGCCTAAAAAACGGAGAGGCATTGAGTCTTAGACTACTAGCTGATAACATAAATAGATGGCATAGAGTGATTTTTTATTGTTTTTGTTCGTTTGCCACAACTGAAACGGAAATAAACATGACTATTGTTAGGAATTATCATACCAAGTAACGATCATCGTATGTGTTTATTTATTCGTCGCTTTAATCTCTGCAATGAAAATGTTTCAGTTTTAAATTTTCCGCCAACAAAATTGCTTACGTTTTAATGGCTTTCGGTTGCATGATAGTAAAGACCTTGAAATACGGGAATCAATCTCCCGGCTACGTCAAAATAGCGTCGACCAATGAGATCGCTGTTTACAAAACGACCTTCACCTTGTAAACCACAATATTTGTCCGGCTAATTTAAACAGAATTTGACGGTTGTAAAAAGCAGAGAAAATGTAGCTTCCATTGAGTTAACTGGTAAGGAAAGCAATTAGCATTCATTATCTGAGGTGGCGACTAAATGATCCGTGGTCTAGTTTCGTACGCAGCTGCCGTTAAGGTTATTGTTTACAAAGTGACTCGGTTTAGGCAGAGGCCCTTCCGAGTAAAATATTGGAACAGTTTTTCAACGTTTCGATGTCTATTTCTCTGTACTGTATTGTGCGATATTAAAATATATACCAATGTTTTACACCTTGAACACTTGGATATAGGAAGCATGTAGAGTTAAAGTATTTGGTCGTTTAATTAAAACAATATTGAGCATAGACTGAACTTATGGATAATGTGGAGAATAGCCTGTATGCCAAGTTATTTTCCTTCTGTCTTCTTCTTCTTTTTACGTTCCATTCAATTCTATTCGGTGATATGGCTGCTGATTCAGATGTAGGATAATTTTGTTCGATTTCAACTGGCATTTAGCGACAAAGCACATGAGCCGGACCTCTATGCACTTGGACTGCTCCCTAAATGTGCTTCTCTCCTCCGTGGATAATAAATCGTAAAATAACAAGACATTTTATCGTTTTTGGTTTAAACCATTTCATTCTTTATGAATTAGATTACGACATAAAATTATATGAATCTGAAAGGTTCACGAACAAAAACGAATGCGATATCAAAAAATTCCACGTATTATTTGAACAGTCGTCCAATTAGAGCTAAGTCGACGAGGGTTTCTTTTTACTGCCATGTACACATACTTGGTAACCACGCAGTCAATTATGAAAACCCTACTTCAAATGAGTAAGAGTAAAGACATATTCACATTTTTTAAACTGTGGCTGTATAAAGAAATATAAAAAGATCGGACAGGGAAAGTAGTATTCAAGGAGGACAGTCAACTACAAAACACAGAACCAAACACGCAAAGACAAACAAGAAGGCAAAAGTAATAATAAATGCAAACGACATCACAAACACAAAAGGGTTGAATGTATAACTTGGTGAGAACCTAGATTCGAAACTTGTGTTGTACACTTAATACCCTGAACAACAGTATACTAAATATGAACACCCTCCTTCAAATGATGTACGAACAGTTTAGGTTACGAGAAACCTGCATGCTGACGCAATTTGACTGTAAGTTCTTTATCCTGTGGAGGAGGGTTCGTATATAAATCGCAAAGATCGTGAGAAGAAAGATTGTTTAAACTTTTAGATATTTAAGCAACGCTACCATATTGGATGTAGCGTTGACCTAATGTTAACAACCTTGAATGACACCTACCTCATGAATATCAATATGAAGTTTAGTCATATGTTGCTAAGCTGTTTACGATTAGACATAATTTAAAACAAAAAATATCCATTAATCTAACGATAATTCAAAAAGCAGGTTTCTTTTTAAAAACATTGATGATGTTTCTGATTAGTCTTGTAACGCTAAAGTTAAGGACGAAGGAAGATTGTTCAAAATAGCTCATCGGGTAGCCTTCGTCTCAGGTGACCGAGAATAAATGACGCATGGTATGTCATTCAGGCATTTTCGATGTGGCTTAATCATATACAATAATAACTCAGGACTGCATAAATGACAAGTTATTGTAATAGCGTGAGTGCGGGTGGTGGAGGTGTTAAAGAACGTCATATCAATTGGAAATAATGATTTTCCTGTGATTGGATCCGATCGGCTTTTGTGAAATTCCCACATTAGTTACCCTAAAAACTTTAATGCAAAACAACTGATAGTAGAGGGGTCAATCACAGAGCGTGAAGTGCTTTGCAATACCAAAGGTTCGTATACTTTTCTGACGAGGTTACGTTTTTTGACGACGTTCTTTATTAAATTTATCAAGTGGCCAGAATCTTTAATTTCCGAAGTGTAAAGATCACTTCACTTACGAATAAAGGTTGTGATATTCCTAGTCGCAGACATTTTTTAAGACCTTGGGTTAAGAGTTTTCTTGTATTAAAAAGTGTTAAAGTCGAATAGGAAATGTGGCTTTCACATAACAGAGTCAATCAAGACCACGCATTAAAACAAACAAGAATTACAAAGTTAGTGTAATGTACCAGGTTCTGGGGTGCACCAATCCTCATACTTACCTTACTGTCAATACAATAAAACGGGACAGTGTAAATAAAGAAATCCCCGCAATGAACGATGCTCTAACCAACAAGGTAGCGCATTAATAGGCAATATAAGTAAACATACAGATGCTCGTGTATAAATATATACCAAAAAAACAATAGCCTAGAAAGCCACAAAGAAGGTACACAATGACTTACACAATTAAAAAGGAAAGCATAGTTGATAATATAGTCAGTGGTCCATCACGCGATTAAAAAAACGTGTGATGTCAAAATTTAGTAGAATTTGGCATGCATGCTTAACGTAATCCTTAGGGCGTGTGGATAACCGTTCCAAGGCATGCCAAAGCTGACAATGCTCATGAGACTCAAAACTAGGTCAAAGGTCAATTGAGTGCATAAACATGATAGGTTCTAATAAATAAAATGATGTTGATTGTATAGCATTTATTCTCCAAAAATAAGCATTTTATGTAAGATACATGTTACAGTTAACAGACATAGCAAAATTAAGGTAAACAGATTATAAAAAAATAAGGTCAAAGGTTAATAAGTGCATTTTAAATGCAATTTAATAACAATATTCTGATTGAAACATGAATTCAACCAAACAATCAATGAAAACCACCTGTTTTGAAATTGTTTTAAACAACAATTTACATCATTATATATGACATACAAAATTGCCCTGCTTAAAGTTTCCTGAAAGATTTGTTAATTCAAAATATTAAGGGTTTGATTTGTTTTTGAACAAGAAAAGCTATAATACATGTATTATAGCATGGGGAGTACGGACATATTTGAAAGGCAGTGAAAGGATGGTATTAGTAGCATGACATATTAGCAAGAATTTGACCGATCGGTTATCAGTGAAGTGACACATGTCCAAAATGGGGGAGAGGACACAATCTGTGTTTGCCGACTTCAGTTCTTTATAAATAAAACAATGAAGTTATATAATAAGTGTATTCAAAGCCTTATAGTTTCATTGACTTTTGTCTTTTGGTTTTGTCTGATTTCAAAATGCCAGTTCGGATGAATGTATTATATACAGTAACAAACATGACAAACATTTCCATATTTCACGATAAGGGTAACACTACGTATAGCCGCTTCACTTTCATGGAAGTGCAAATAAATATTATGGAATGATTTTTTAACACTAGTATAATTGTGTAATGGACAATTTTATATGTATTTATTTTAAAGTTGTGATTATCCCAGAACTAAGTTTGTACAGCTCAGTAAGTGTGCCAGGTTCCCCGCCAGGACTTGAACCTGGATCTCTTTTCTTTCTCGAAAGAAAAGCATGCTTCCTTACACTACAGAGATGTTCCCAACAGCACAGAGCGTACAGAAAATTAATCAGCCAACTTAAATTTAGATTAAACATATTTTACTTCAAATTATGTATATTTACATAATCCATTCTAGGCGCTGATCTTAACTCTTAAAGTATGTCCTTTGTTTGTGCCAGATGAAGCTGCAGGTTATGCTTATAAATTAATTCCAACACTTCATTAAAAAGAAACCCAGTGAAAACAAGTAAATTCAGCAAAGTACAAGTCCACTATATGTGAAACCACACATCGCTAGGCTAGCGCTAGGATTTTAAACCCTTTAGCCAAATCTGGCTAAAGCCCTAAAAATTCCTTTAGCCGGATTAGAAAGTCTTTAGCCAGACTTTTGCCGAGATATTTTGTAACGAATAGGAGGCGCTAAAACTTTGCGTTTGCGTCCACATCAACAGTTAGTTAAAAAAGTATGCGTCATTAACCTACATGTATAGGGTATCAATATGTCCACATCATATGCATTCTGCGTTAGTGCTTACAATTACTTATAATAGTGGAGCTGTAAAATATCCAAAAAGTTAAAAAAATTGTATTTACTTTAATGCTATTTTAATTTTTAAAAATTGTCGACTGAAACTCAAAAAAGGACAGAATGAATGCATGCATATAATAAGAAAATATAAAAGTACAGACTCTTGTCACCATTGATTAGACCATTTAGTATTTTCATTAAATGTATTTCAATATACCTACTAACATTCATAGAAATAAAATAAATATATTTAAAAATGTAAGCTGTGGCATATAAAACAAGTTCAACTAACAGAAGTTCCAACTAGAAAGATCGCGGCGCTGCATTGTGAGACAAAATGCTACATACAACACTTATATCATGCACAGAGACTGTCAGAGTAAGTAATAAAAGCCACTTCATTCTAAAATTGTACCAATTTCAAAGACAGCCGATCAAAACATCGGTTCACACTTGCCATTGTTCCAGTTTACGCTACCGTGTGTACAACTAATTAGTCTTATCAGTGATTGCAAAGTTCAAAAACACCGACGGCATCTGTACCTTTTTAATTCGTAAGAAAACTTTGTGTTTTGAAAAGCCACTTTAGCCACTAGAGGGCGCCATGTTATATTTAATGTTTTACACGGCTCGATAACGCAGTTGAATATGTGGATAATATTGAGCGGGGGGTCACAAACCAGTTGATCGACAGCAAGACGGGGAACAGTGGGCGGAGTCTATCGCACATCGACAATATCGAACATCGACAATTTGACAGCGGTCTTGCCGGAAAAGCAACATGTATGTCTCTTTTTTCTTCGAAAAGGCGAGACAAAAATGAGAAAGTTATAGGCAACGTTAAATTTTCATGAAGAAAAAAACGAGTATTTAAGCCATATAATGACCTTCAGTGTGATCTTGACTATGTTTTAGCATGGTCATGTCGAAGTTGTCATGATGAGTATATATTGAATGTTTGATGCAGAAATATCAAGAAATGAGAAAGTAATAACCAATGTTAAGTTGTCATGACGGACTGACGACAAAGTGATCCCTATGTATCGCACTTTTCTACTAGCCCATCGGGCATATGACATAAATATTTACTAGCCGAACACATATCTACAGACCCAAATTTTTTAAGTGTAATTTGAGTGTTATTTTTAGACAAAATTGATACATATATAAATTGATACGTATATTGTCACAGAAAGTTACATGTTCTCTAGAATAATATCATAAATAATTAAATAAAATAAAGAACTTGATTTTTTTGACACTTTATTCTCAGTCTCTGGGTATAAAAATTACGCGTTCGGTTTAATAAGTGTTGTTTTTTTGAGTCACTAACGTCTGCATTATTTTTTCAGCCGGGTTAAGCTCTTTCGAAATAATGAAGAAAGCTCATCGTACATGGTTACAAAATAGACCGGAAATGCGGTATTGATTTATACTGAATATTGCTCATTCGTCCCCAACGTCGTTCGTAAATAGCAAATAAAATTGAAAACCAGTCTGTTCTGAAACCGAGTTGTTTCCGGCGATGTATATGTATATTAAACAAAATAAAAATCGACTTTAAATTTAGTATACAAGCTGTCGTTAAGTTTTGTGTCTGATTTCATTCCGATTTATTTTGGCATTTTCTTCTTGTTTTTGACATGCCCGCTTGTAAAATTTACATGCACGACATGATTTTTACTAACTGCGGGCTCCAAAAACCCAAAGAATGCATAATCGAATACACCAAAATAAACTCTACTCTAAACTGAAAACATCAAACATGTGCGTCATAATTATTATAAATGTCATCCATGCCTAACAGCACCTTTTTAAGAGAGCACTGAAATAGCCCGCTTAACAGCTTCTTGCAATTTTTTTCTTTCGGTCTGTTTTTTTTCCAAATTATAGAAAAGGTCTGAAATGTGCGATCAGAAGTCATTTCCACTCTGAAAGGTTGCCTCCTAAAACTCAATTTATATAAAGCCGCTATATTATGCATTTTTTTTTAACGCGACACGACATAATGACGTCATGTGACATGACGTCACGCCACATGCTGTTCTAATTTTAACGTCATCTTACTATGACATCAAAATACCATAGCAACCAGTACTTAAACGGGACATTAGTGATAGCAAACTGTCAATATAAGGAAACAGTGCTAAGGCAAACTCAAGAATTACATCAATGGTTAGTTTTTAAATGCCATAAAGCCAAACTTAAACTTAGAAAATCCTACTAAAATTGCATATACCGACCGCAAGTCACATGGGATCTTGAGATATCGCAAGTTACATATCTCACGATAAGTTGCGATACATCTTGAGAAATTGTAAAATATATCTCAATTTATTTTGAGATATCAATGACACAAGACTCATTGAGAGATCTGAAGATAATTATCTCAAAACAACTTAATATATCTCAACAGTTATCTCAAGATAAATTGAGATATACACTGAGATTTATGGGGATTAATTGAGATATCTGAATACAAATATCTCAATGTCAATGTAAATTGAGATATCTCACGATAAAATGTGATATCTCAACATGGAGCATCTCCAGATAAATTGGACATATATTGAGATATCTCAAGATGTGGTGCATCGTGGAGTATTACAATATACATATTTTACTGAGTTATCGACGAATTACATTCTAACCGAAGCAGGGGTGTAAAAATTTGGAAAAATCCACTCTCGCTGCAGGACTAGTGGAACCAAAAAGCTACTCGCCCTTACCAATTTACCTCTCGCCCTGCAGCATATAACCTGAACATTATTTTCACCACTATACAACAAGTACATTTGTGTACTCACAGACACTGTAGTAGCTGACAGGCAGTATGTGGAGATTTTATTGTTATTCAAATAAAGAAAGTGCCATATTATCTAACAACACATTTAATATTATGGTCTGCAATTATCCTCGTACACTTTCATTAAGATTTATTCCCTTCCACGCAGACATTCGTCGGGGAGTGGGCAAAAAAAATAAGCGCGGAAAATTAACTTCTACAACAACAACAAACAAGAGGTCAATGACACTGAAGCTCTACTGATTGATTTTGATTTCAGGAAGTAGTCGCTACAAACTCGTTTTTTGAAAATTTATTTTAAGCCGTGGCGGCCATCTTGAATTTCCAGCCGACCTGAAATTTTGCTAAGATCAATAAGACATCAAGAGCAACATTCCTGTGAAGTTTTATGAAAATCCGTCAACTAGTTTCAGAGGAATAGTCGCTACAAGTTTTCATTATATCAGTGCTCAAGAAATAGGATAGCCCGACGCCCGGGGCTCCTCGAAATCCATTCCGGGCCTGTCTCATTTTGCAGACGAGGAGCCCGTCGGGCCTGCCTAAAAAAAAAAAAAAAAAAAAAAAAAAATCCCCCAAAAAATCTGTTTTACTGAATCTCAAGCTCAAGTTCCTCAAGACAAAATACTCCCATGTGTATTGTGAACTGTGAAAACACTTGCAATAAAGTAATTAAAATGTGTTATACACACATTGAAACAATAAGAAGTTCGAATATTTTGCCTGGCTTCGTGTCGGCAGTTTGTCACAACTTTGAGGTCGACATTTGTTGACATAAAACTCATTATTCTGCTATTAGGGTTTTGTTTTCTTTCCTTTTTGATAAGAAATACCGTTTTTGTCATTAAAAACACACTAATGCATGAAAAAAAATCGTTATTGATGGTATTTCGATTGAATGTTTGTGAAATGTTCGGGTCGTAAAGAAAAAAATATATATACTGTATACGTATAAATACAGATATAAAGTATATTTCTATTCATTATTTAAGGTGTAAGGAGTTCCTGGAATCCTACTTTTAAATAAATTCTAATCTAGGCTCCTAATTCTTTACTTGGAGAAAGTGGTGACAAAAAGAAAAAATATAGCAAGAGGAGGCTCTGATAGTCTCATAAAACCTGATTAAAAATTTGGCTCCAAGTTTAGCTCCAGTTTCACCAAGTCGGCTCTGATTATTATCGTTTGGCAAAAGTGCTAGTACTCTCCTTTGCATTGGTTATAAATTACTATGTAATATTCTATTCTAACATATTTTAAACGAAATGGTAAATAAGTCCGCTGACCAGGGTGCATAAAGTGGTAGCAAAAAGAAAAATCTAGTCAGAGGAGGTTCTGAGCTTGATTAATACATACGTAACAAATGTGTGCTATAAAAGTGAATAAAGACACATTTCCAACAAGAAAAAAATATTGGACCTTTCCATTTTAAATCAGGGCCTGTCCATTTCAAATCAGGGCCTGTCCATTTCAAATCGGGGCCTGTCCGTTTTCAGAAGCAACAAGCCCTGGGCCTGTCTCTTAAAATAATTTTCTTTGAGCACTGTATATAACTCTATGTAAACAAAGATGGCCACTGACAGCCATCTTTAACATCGAATAAAAACAATTTTTGACAAGGACCAACATCATGTCATGCTGACCATTTTCGAAAAAGTCCCATATCAATATCACATAGTTTTTTCAAGAAGTAATCGCTACAAACTTGTATTTTGAAAATCTATTTTTAGCCATGGCGGCCATCTTGAATTTCCGGCCTACCTGAAATTTTGCTAGGATCAATAAGACATCAAGAGCAACATTCCTGTGAAGTTTCATGAAAATCCGTCAATTAGTTTCAGAGGAGTAGTCGCTACAAGCTTTCATTATATAACTCTATGTAAACAAAGATGGCCACTGGCAGCAATGTTTAACGTCGAATCAAAATAATGTTCGACTCGGATAACCATCATGTCATGCTGATCATTTTAGAAAAAGTCCCATATCAATATCACTTTTAGTTTTCAAGAAATAGTCGCTACAACCTTATTTTTTAACAAGAGGTCAATGACCTTGAAGCTCTACTGATTGATTTTGATTTCAGGAAGTAGTCGCTACAGACTTGTTTTTTGAAAAAAATATTTTTAACCTCGGCGGCCATCTTGAATTTCCGGCCGACCTGAAATTTTTCTAGGATCAATAAGACATCAAGAGCAACATTCCTGTGAAGTTTCATGAAAATCCGTCAAGTAGTTTCAGAGGAGTAGTCGCTACAAGTTTTCATTATATAATTCTATGTAAACAAAGATGGCCACTGGCAGCCATGTTCAACGTCGAATCAAAATAATGTTTGACTCTGATAACCATCATGTTATGCTGATCATTTTACAAAAAGTCCCATATCAATATCACTTATAGTTTTCAAGATGTAGTCGCTACAAACTTCTTTTTTAAAAATCTATTTTTAGCTGTGGCGGCCATCTTGAATTTCTGGCCGATCTGAAATTTTGCTAGGATCAATTAGACATTAAGAGCAACATTCCTGTAAAGTGTCATGAAAATCCGCCAAGTAGTTTCAAAGGAGTAGTCGCTACAAGTTTTTACTATATAACTCTATGTAAACAAAGATGGCCGCTGGCAGCAATGTTTAACGTTGAATCAAAACAATTTTTGACAAGGACCAACATCATGTCATGCTGATCATTTTAGAAAAATTCCCATATCAATATCACTTATAGTTTTCAAGAAGAAGTCGCTACAAACTTGTATTTTGAAAATTTATTTTTAGTCGTGGCGGCCATCTTGAATTTCCGGCCGACCTAAAATTTTGCTAGGATCAATTAGACATCAAAAGCAACATTCCTGTGAAGTTTCATGAAAATCCGTCAAGTAGTTTCAGAGGAGTAGTCTCTACAAGTTTTCATTATATAATTCTATGTAAACAAAGATGGCCGCTGGCAGCCATGTTTAACGTTGAATCAAAACGATTTTTGACAAGGACCAACATCATGTCATGCTGATCATTTTAGAAAAAGTCCCATATCAATATTACTTATAGTTTTCAAGAAGTAGTCGCTACAAACTTGTTTTTTTAAGTTTTTACTATATAACTCCATGTAAACAAAGATGGCCGCTGGCAGCCATATTTAACGTTGAATCAAAACGATTTTCGACAAGGACCAACATCATGTCATGCTGATCATTGTAGGAAATGTCCCATATCAATATCACGTACAGTTTTCAAGAAGTAGTCGCTACAAACTTGTTTTATGAAAATTTATTTTTAGCCGTGGCGGCCATCTTGAATTTCCGGCCGACCTGAAATTTTGCTAGGATCAATAAGACATTAAGAGCAACATTCCTTTGAAGTTTCATGAAAATCCGTCAAGTAGTTTCAGAGGAGTAGTCGCATCAAGTTTTCATTATATATCTCTATGTAAACAAAGATGGTCGCTGGCAGCCATGTTTAACGTTGAATCAAAACGATTTTCGACAAGGACCAACATCATGCCATACTGATCATTTTAGAAAAAGTCCCATATCAATATCACTTAGAGTTATCAAGAAGTAGTTGCTACAAACTTGTTTTTTAAAAACCTATTTTTATATTTGGTGGCCATCTTGGATTTCACATCAACATGAATTTTTGCTAGGATCAACTAGACTTCATGGGCAACATTTCTGTAAAGTTTCATGAAAATCCATTCAGTAGTTTCAGAGGAGTAGTCGCTACAAAAAAGGACAGACGGACGGACAGACGCCGCACCACGGCATAAGCTCTGCTGATCTCTGATCAGTCGAACTGAAAAAACAATATTCTGCTGAACTTCTCTTCAGTATTTTGCCTCCATTGGACCAATAATAGACACCATAACTAATTAATAGCGGTTGGGAACTACGCTTGTTGTTCAGCCATACCCTTTCAGATTTGCCGAATCCGCTTGCAGGGTCGCGGACGCAGACTTTCCGAACAGCGACCTGATGTCTGTTCGTTTACCCGCCATGTTTACGGCGTCGATATAAAAAAGACAGTCTGACTGCTTAGCGATATTTTGCATCACACTCTAATCGATTTTAGCGTGGATTGAATCACAGGGATCACTCTAGGCCGCGATATTCTCGCATTAAATTCTCAAAATTCGCATGAAAAAGACAAATGGAACAAAGTGTTGCACCGAAGTCGGAGAAATCCATTTTCACCATTTCGGTTTGTAATGAAAACATATTTATTTACATTTCAGTTAAAATCTCCAGTAAATTTGCTCAGATCCATTTATTCGCGATAAAAATATATAAAATGAATAAATATCAAATTATTCTAAAACCACATGAAAAACGAGATTATGTCGGTAAACTTCCGGTTCGCCTTTGCTTTGCATAAGCAGGGGTGTCAAAGAAAATCGATTGATTCTGAATAAACATGGCCATTTTTATAATAATTCATCAACTTATAGTCATATCTGAACATTATCCCCCAGTCTGTAATGATTTGACGCGATGAACTATGTACTGGAGCGGGGCAACCAATTATAACACTATGTTAGCATAAAAAAAAGGGGATAAAAATATCGGACAGGGAAAGCAGCATTCAAGGACGACAGTCAACCACAAAACACAAAAACAAACACGCAAACAGACAAACGAAAAGGCAAAAGTAATAAAAAATGCAAACGACATCACAAACACAAAAGGGTTGACAATAGGGCTACCGCCTTGGAACGGTCAGTGGCAAAGTAGGCCACTGGGGGCTTAAACCGGTTCTAGGGTGCACCAAACCTCACACTTACCCTACTGTCATCCCATTAAAACAGGACAGTGTAAATAAAGAAATCCCTGCCATGATCTAATCTCTAACCAACAAGGCAGCATCAATAGGCAATATAAGTAAAACACAAATATGCTCGTGTAAATATAAGTTGACGTAAATTCGGACACGCTTTATTTCAGATGCTTTAACAACTTCTACTTTCACTATTGGGAATGAGCCAGAATGCAGGAAATCACATCTAAATTTAAAAATGTTCTGGGGGTCATGCCCCCAAACCCGCCTAGCAGCCTCCAGGGACACATGCGGTTGACAAACAACCACTGGTCGTTCGGCTTCGCATCCGAAATGGATCATGATATGGTGAAAGACTCATTAAAATCAAGCAAATGGGACATTTTGTCTCATTGAAATTCACTCCTAGCGTGATCCCTGGAATCACAGTCTATATGACGCGTAAGTTACCTGGTAACAAACAAACACCTGTTAATCTGGGTCCTGCAAACGACAATACGAACAAAATTACGCGTCGAAAATGATCCTGATATGAAATCTTGCAAATATTGCAACATCGTGTTTGAACGATAGTTTAACTTAATTTTTATAGTGCAAAAAGTCACTCGCCCTGTCGGATAACCATACGCCGAATGTTACTCGTCCGCAGGCAGCTTGCACTCGCCAATGCGAGCGGGCGAGTGGAATTTTACACCAAACACATCGAATCATTGAACGGTAGTTGCTCATAACTGCGATAATGTTGTCTCCGCGATAGTATAGAATGATCGTCTTAAAGGGTTTGCTATCTGAAATACCACGTGAGCTGTAAAATCAGGTTCTTCGTGCGCTTTAAAATGTGAGCATGGCCATGTAAACGCTTGTTGTTCGAAACAGGGTGAGAAAGGTCTCGAAAAGCCATGGATTGACGTGTATGATACTGGAAATATTGTCTGATCTCGTGTATGTTTATCTTCTTTGCGTTTGTGGAGAAAGCCTGTATTATACGATACTGTGTTTCCTTGTCTTTGCAGTGATCTGCTTCAGCCTGCAGGTGCCAGGCGATTGTGAATTTTGCAGCCTGTTTGCATTTTGGCGCCCTTTGCTTTCTATTAAGGTATGTCCTGATGGTAGTCGCTGTGGACCTTATATGTTATAGTGCATTGCATGTGTGATAGTGTCTTGGGTAAACCGCCATGACCGAGATGGCATATTGAACGTCTTACAGCTGCGTTGTTGAAGTGGCATGACCCAGATGGCATATTGAACGGTTTGCAGCTTTGTTGGTTGAACTGGTATGACCCAGATGGGAAAGGCACAGCATGTCTAATGTTAAAAACTGTAGACGTGAAGTGTTTTTGGTCAAAAGTTAGGTGCAACATTTAGGTTTCGTTGAGTGTTGTTTTGGTGAAAAAGTAAGTGCATCATTACATTTATTGTAGTGTTGTGAAAATATGGCATTTAAGTCGAAAAGTAGTTTTCGCTTTACGAGACTGGTCGCAATTTGATGAATCTGTGCAAAGGCACATGCATGGTACTTTCATATCACGAACAATTGATATGAGCGGATAGGTGGCAGGGCCTGCCCTGGGTATTTTTTCTTTCGCAACTACTCGCAAAATGAGAAAAAGGGAGCCACATTTGAGAAATAAGAGCCGAAGCCATGAAGGTTGGAGCCACTTTTTCACCATATAACGAAGTCATTTTGAAAATAAGCGGCATATATGCATTGATTCATTTTGGTGTAGCAGACAAATTTTGGCAAATTTAGAAGGTGGAGTCAAAGAAGAATCTGAATTTAGTGAACGTTTACAAGCTGTGTCTGCTGTTACAGTATTGGCAATGTTTTACATCTTGACATAAGTTATATAGGAAACGTACGTCGAGGGTAATTATATCAAATAAGACCATTGTTCTGATCTCACCTTTTATTTTAATAGTATTTATTTCTAGAAATAGCAAGTAATCACTTTCGATTTCTTTAATTTTCAACGCCCGACAAAGTTTGCTACACTCATTAACAAACATCAACCATAGTTTCCCTTTGTCGTTGTTAGATTGTCCGCCACGCTCGCCGATGTTTGTATAAGACCTTAAAACCCGATATCAAGCTGTGTTGTCTTCATCCTATTATGACTTAATTGCATCCATCTTCTTAGACAGTGTCAGAAAGTTTGTTTACAAAATGTTATTTGCAAGCATCAATGACCCACAATATACACGCGTGATCAATCGATTGGTTATGAGAATTTTATCTGTTTTTATAATCAGCTAGCGAACGTTATTCATTCAGTTTAGTGAACCAGTCCACTTTTCTTATAGACTGTTACACTGCGCATGTCCACCAGGAACGCTGTGTAGCAGTCTATTTCCTATATCCGCTTACAGCATTGAAAATATGTAAATATTAGCTTTTATTTTCCATTCGCAAATCATTTTCGCAAAAGCTAAAAAAAGTCCCAAATGTTTCTTTTGGTGTAGCAGAAAAATGTTGGCAAATTTATAATGGCTCCAACTTTCATGACTTTGGCTCTTATTTCTCAAATGTGGCTCCCCTTTTTTCATTTTGCGAGTAGTTGCGGAAAAAAATATATACCCAGGGCAGGTCCTGCCACCTATCTCCTCATATTAATTGTTCGTGAAATAAAAGTACCATGCATGTGCCTTTGCACAGATTCGTCAATTGCGACCAGTCGCGTAAAGCGAAAACTACTTTTCGACTTAAATGCCATATTTTCACAACACTACAATAACTGTAATGATGCACTTACTTGTTGACCAAAACAACACTCAACGAAACCTAAATGGTGCACCTAACTTTTGACCAAAAACACTTCACGTCTACAGTTTTAACATTAGACATGCTGTGCCTTTCCCATCTGGGTCATACCAGTTCAACCAACAAAGCTGCAAACCGTTCAATATGCCATCTGGGTCATGCCACTTCAACAACGCAGCTGTAAGACGTTCAGTATGCCATCTCGGTCATGGCGGTTTACCCAAAACACTATCACACATGCAATGCACTATAACATATAAATTACACAGCGACTACCATCAGGACATACCTTAATAGAAAGCAAAGGGCGCCAAAATGCAAACAGGCTGCAAAATCCACAATTGCCTAGCACCTGCCAGCTGAAGCAGATCACTGCAAAGACAAGGAAACACAGTATCGTATAATACAGGCTTTCTCTACAAACGCAAAGAAGATAAACATACACGAGATCAGACAATATTTCCAGTATCATACACGTCAATCCATGGCTTTTCGAGACCTTTCTCACCCTGTTGCGAACAACAAGCGTTTACATGGCCATCCTCACATTTTAAAGCGCACGAAGATACTGATTTTAAAGCTCACGTGGTATTTCAGACAGCAAACTCTTTAAGACGATCTCTTTCTCTCTCTATCATTCTATACTATCGCGGAGACAACATTATCGCAGTTATGAGCAACTATCGTTCAATGCTTCGATGTGTTTGCTCTGTGATCTGTCTCTGTGTCACTTTTGGTCAATGACATTTCAACGTTACCAGGTTGACTTTCCAAAATGCGCAGCAACCATTTACTTTGCCTTTTCATCCATAAGCATCGGGAGGTGTACAGTACTGGTTTTACCCAGGAAAACTGGTGGTCCGTCTCCACCACAAAATAAATCGACCGTCAGATATAATCTTACTTGTGTTGACAATGATGTAAACTACCATACCAAAACAAAAAATCAATTTCGACATGGCTGGGAAGATATTGACAGCAGTCTCTCACGAGGAAAACACCCATCAAGGTCTGTGGCGTGCGGAAATCTGTTTAACTTCAGCTTGGACAAAAACATAATTTCTTCACTTATTGTGCAAGACGTAATAATGCTCTTGAAAGGTATTTCGAACCATCTATGCGAGCAAACGAATGAACAAGAAACTTTCCTGCCAAAAGTCTTTTCCTCGGAAAAACAAAACGACAGCTATTCAGTTAACGAATCATAGTTACGTCACCTGCACACTAAATGAATGTTACATCTACCCACCTGCCCTTTCAAGTGAACTCTTCACCAACACTTCCTGCTTGAACTAAAACTTACATGCAAAAAAAACTAATTTTCAAGATGGCTGTGACAGTGACAGAGTGATCCTAACTTATGCGCATGCGCAAACAATAACAACCATAAAAACCAATAACATTGACCCACATTTATAGGCCAACTTTTTCTCACTCAACATAATCTTATAAATCCATATACATGTAGACACTCCACAACATCCCTATCAAATAAGCCCCGTAATGGTGTATGACAAGTTCTCAACACTGCCCACAGCCATAGCCACACATTCATGAACTTGTGGACAGCCCCGTGAAGCATGACCTACTTCTCCACCACAACCATAATATGCCATATTACCTACCAAAACTTATCTACGGTACTTACCTTCGCCCAAATATATTTTCGCCCACGATTTTGCAACGATTACAATGGCTTGAAATGTCCAATGTAACGTATAACGTCGACCTACTGTACACCAGGATCCGTCTATGTACACCAAAGCAAAATGGCGTTCGTTAAACCGTAATACATAGCCTGCTGCGCATGTGCGTCGGAAATAAACCGGAACTCAACAGTCCTTTTATTATTACCAAAAATATACAGACGTTAATGGAGCTACTTATGTAATGGCCAACTATTACGTCTCGTTCATGTATCTACATCCATTACTGATTTTCCGTACTAGAAAACCATGCTGCCGAAATGCCTACAAACAAACTTCATCGCTACTCAGCATCATCTTTTTGTCCATCTATTTTGGTAGTTGCTTGGCATGTTGCGTTGACAGAAAACAGTGCAGTGTAACAACCACATCTTGCAGTAGAACAGGGTTGCTCAGATGCACAACGGCTCTGGCGGTATATTTGATCGTGTTGTCACAGGAGCGAGAGGGAGGCTTTACATCTGACCAGTTTGTTAGAAATATAGCTCCAGAATTGGTCAAGTCTTGAACTGTACCATTTGACGATCAATAACCATAGTACGTCTTTACCATCGATAGAAATGACTTCATGCTTTGCTAAGGTTCTCTCTCTATCCTATACATGGTATTTCATACGAGCTGCATTTCTTCTTTATGGTTGTCTTGAACTGGCATGTAACGATGTTAAGGATTTGAATTATCGAAATTAAATTATTACATGTACAAGTAAACTCCTTCGAAAAGGTTTTCGTTATCACAAACTTGGCAGATCTTTCTCAACATTCTATCGCCGCAACAAAAACCTGCTGGAGAAGTAAGACACCAATCTAAAAACTGTTCTGCTACTAGGAATATCACAACCGTTATTCTATAGTGATGTGATACATAAACTTAGGAAATTAAAGAGATGTGACGAATTTCCTGACCACTTCACAAAATTGATCAGGAAATTCGTCAGAAAAGAAAATACGACCCTTTAGTATTACAATGCACTTCATTCTTGGTGATTGACCCCTTTACAGTCAGTTACTGCGCTTCACTATGACCGGACAACGTCATGGGACTCCATGACTGCCCCTTCTGAAATCCCGGAAGGGGAGGCTGGGTTATGAACTTTTCGTCCCTCGGGTTTTGTGCTCATACCCTAGCTTGGTTTTCTCTTTGACAGCAACTGCTGTGTTTCTAATTATGTTTTATATAGTTTTACAACAACAACACATGCATGTTTCGTTTCCTAATTTCTCTAGATGTGGACTTTATTTTTAGAGATTTTCTATTCATTGGATGTACTTTTATTTACATTGTCTTGTCAATTTGAGTGCCGAAGACAGGATAATATCGAGATTGTATACACTTAAAATCGATTTAAGCTAACCAGTGGGTCATATTGCCTACTGACCGTTCCAAGTCGGTACCTGTCTTCAGCACTCATTGTGTTGTGTATCGTCCTTTTCGTTGTATAGTTAATTTGCTCCTTGTTGTACCGTGCAGACCTACGCTGCCATTTCGTTTGGGTGCACTGGGGACCATCTTTCTCATTTGTGTAACCTGTAGCTATTTTGTATTAACTTCTCTCATATCGGCTACATCTTTGATGTGCATACATAAAGACTCAATGCACATCTTTTCAGAGCAGATGGATTGAGTGTATTACACCAACAGGACCCCGACCATACCGCAGACACATTGTTTCGATAAACATTTCTGACCATACACCATTCCATAGCCCAGGCTTCATAACCCACTATTAACCATTAATACTCCTACACAACCAACAAAGCACCTTAGCATATGCACACCCTCAAGTCTTGGAATGAAATGTTTGAAAAATGTAGGATGTACCCACATAATTTTAATCATCAAACGGTACAGCTGTTGATCCCCTATAAAGACTGTAAAAGCTTTTCCGCACTGTATTGTTAGTTTTTACGCCTCCGCCATAGCAGTCATTAATGTGTCTGGGCCAGACAGCACCATATCTTTAAGTGGCGTATACATTCATTTGGTTGCAGGTTTCGTATTAAAGGCAGCCATCTAGATAACTAAAACAGCTTAATTAAAAAGATGAGTCACCAAGATGATCCCCAAAACTTCGTCATAGACACCAAAAGCAGTGTCCAAGCCGATATAGAATTCAATATATTGTCATGTTAATGTCACGGCAGCCATCTTTCCTGGCAGCCATCTTGAATATTTGTATTTTACTTATAATAATCACACAAAAATGAATTGCCTAGATAATGCAGAAGCCAATATATTGTCGTTATTGTGTCACGGCAGCCATCTTGGCAGCCATCTTTGCAGCAATCTTGGTTATTTGTTTTTATCTAGTAGGTAATGTGTAGTCAGAAATAGATTCTTTGACCCCAAAAACCTAGTCAATAGAGAAGCCAAGATATCGTCATTGTAATGTCACGGGAGCCATCTTGGATATTTGTTTTCAACTTATAATATTGATATTTTTTCTATATTTTCTATTCGAAAGCGTAAATCCAGGTCTCATGGTCTTAGGCGTAATGGTAACATCAAACGTAAATCGCGTGTTATTATTTCGGTCGCTGATTTACATACTATTTTTAAACAGTCTGTCAAGCACTCTATGCTTTCACGGCTTACCTCTTTGTCCATTTCTTCACTAAAGTTGATCGACGAGGAAGCCGACAAAATTTTCATTCGTACATATCCCTTGTATAACACTGCTTTCATAGTTCAAAGCAACACACAACATGTTCTCCGACCCCATATTGGTCACGTCAGGCATTTTCTAAAACTTCTATATATTAATAAAGGTATTGATTTCATTGACATGCCTAGTATTCTTCGGGATACTCATGTAGTTGATTCTATCCCAAAATATTTCAAAAATTCCGAAAGTCCTGTAATTTGTTATAAGTATAAAAAGCCTATTAGAAATATTATTTTCAACTACAACAAAATAGTTTCTGACCTTGATTTAGTACATAATACTCCTAAGGAATGTGAATGCAACACATCAAAATTTTGCTATGCTCCAGCAGGTCATGTCATCACTGGTAATTTTGATATTGTTGATAAATGTATTCGGCATTTGTTTTCAAAAGGTCCTAAATATAGATTACCTTCAATTATTGATTTTAATTCCTGTCGTGCCCAGATCGCCCACTCAATTGAAGATTTTAGTATAAAATGGTGTCGTAGAGAACATGCGGACCCAAACTCGATTTCTACTTGGAAAAGGTCAATTCTTAAAATTATAGATACACGTATTAATTTTTATAATGCTAACCTCTCTTTACTACCTCCAAGAACTAGGTTTTCCTTTCGTGATTTAAAATCGGGAATTCAGGAATTTCATAATAAATTTGTTTTAGTTCCTGCAAATAAAGCAGCTAATATGTAATTATTGTTTGACGACTACATTACGTCAATGTTTTATCTCTGGAACTCGGCATCACCAATTCGTATACTCCAGTTAATTCTACTGAGGATGATGTTGTTTCCGTACATAGCACTCGGTGCACTACTTTCAAGGCTGGTGTAAACGATAAGCAAAATAAACTGCCTACCATTTACTGGATTCCTAAATTACATAAAAATCAGTATAAGGCTCGCTTTATTTCTCATTCTAGTGCCTGCACCACAACAAACATCTCCAAACTTTTAACTTCTTGTCTTACTGCCGTTAAAGATCACATTAAACTATATTGTGATAAAACTTATGAAAACTCTGGGATTAATTTATTTTGGTCTATAAAAAATTCAGGAGACGTTCTTGATAACATTTTCAATAAAGGTCAAGTTTCATCAATAAGTACTTATGACTTCTCTACACTATATACAACCTTACCACATCACCTTATTAAAGCTAATTTCCCTTATTCAAAAAACATTCGCTAGAGAAAATACTACATTTTTGGCATTTAATATTATTAAAGCGTTTTTTACTAACGGCAGTTTAGACAATTATACTATGTGGACTTGCTATGAAGTTGGTGAAGCACTCATCTTCCTATTAGATAATATATTCGTCAGGTACGGAACCACCGTTTATAGACATATTGTTGGTATCCCTATTGGTACGAACTGTGCACCACTTGTCGCAGATTTGTTTTTATTTTGCTATGAAAGAGATTTCATGTTGAGTCTTTCGCCAGATACCCAGGCATATGTTATTGAAGCCTTTAATGACACCTCTCGGTATCTGGATGACATATTGAACATTGACAACCGTTTCTGTTCAACTATGGTATGTAATATGTATCATAAAAAACATCAGCTTAGCAAAGCTAAAATATCTGATAATAACGCTTATTTTCTTGACTTAAATCTCTCGATTGAAAATGGTGAAATAGATAGCAAAATCTATGACGAGAGATGATATTAATTTTGACATTGTTAATTATCCCCACTTGGATGGGATGTTCCCCGAATAACTTCTTATGGGTTGTATGTGTCTCAATTTATTCGTTTTTCAAGAGCTTGTACTCGAGTTGAGGACCATAATATTCGTAATCTTCGTATAACTAAAAAGCTACTCAATCAGGGTTACTGTTACCATAAACTTCGTAAAACCTTTGCAAAATTTTATTATCGTAACCCTGATCTTCTTTCCAAATATAAAAGTAATTTAAGGACTCTTCTGCGTCAAGGTCTATCACATCCTGACTTTTATGGTGATGTGATTTATAAACTTCGTAAGATTATTGGTCATGATCACTTTCATACTATCTTTGTTAAACTTGTTAAAAAATTAATCAAATGAGGTTATGACCCTATCATTTTGCAACGTACTGCATGCTTGGTGGTGGACCCTTTTACAGTTCGCCACTATGCTTTCCTCTTTAATTGTACGACGACCGGACAGGCTGTGGACCCTATGATGACGCCTACCTAATGCCAATTGGGACGGTGGCGTTTGATGTTTGTCTATGACCTTTCTTTTCGTGCCCTTAATGGTTTATTCTCTTGTTGCTCTGGCTTCTGCCAAGTCATTGAGTACATTCATTGTGGCTTTCTAGGCTATTGTTTTTTTGTATTATATTTACACGAGCATATTTGTGTTTTACTTATATTGCCTTTTGATGATGCCTTGTTGGTTAGAGATTAGATCATGGCGGGGATTTCTTTATTTACACTGTCCTGGTTTAATGGGATGACATGAGGGTAAGTGTGAGGTTTGGTGCACCTTAGAACCGGTTTAAACCCCCAGTGGCCTACTTTGCCACTGACCGTGCTAAGGCGGTAGCCCTATTGTCAACCATTTTGTGTTTGTGATGTCGTTTGCATTTATTATTACTTTTGCCTTCTTGTTTGTATGTTTGCGTGTTTGTTTCTGTGTTTTGTGGTTGACTGTCCTCCTTGAATGCTACATTCCCTGTCCCATCTTTTTATATTTCTTTGGATGTACCCGTAGTTATTATTAGCGCGCTCAATTCTGAATCAACGTTTTTGAGTGTAAAAAATGGCGACTGTTTTAACTGGAAAATCGTAAAATTGTCCGTTAAATACAAAGAAATAGTCCATGTTCGCGAAAGAAAAATGCGAACAGAAATGATATCTTATAGGTCCGTGACTGTATTTTGACGCCGCGGATGGTTTTGTCTGTAAAACTCTCAACGTTAGTATATTCGTCGAATTGTTTTTAAATTCCTTACAGAATAAAAAAGGTGATCGGAATTTCAAAATGGTTGCCGTTGCTAAATATAGCTTTAAAATAATAGTATTGTTCGGCCGTTTCCAAAGGTCCACTCTCATACTCTTTTGTATATATAATAAGTTGGCACAACAGGAAAAAGGACGTTTTGCGTAGTTTGTATTATTTTCATTAAGTGCTTAAAAAATTATTAAAACGAAATAATGTAAATCGTATAGGAGTAAATCTGAAGAATGGATGAAACTATTTCAGTAAGCTTTTTTAAACTTTTTATTTAGTAGAAGTTAACACAGTGGACACATTGGCCCCTACATCTCGGTCATTATGTCCGCGGACACAATTAACTCTTTCACACATGTTTTTAAATATACACTGAACGACTTTAAAAACGCAACAGGGAAATAAACTAAAGAAATATAAAAAGATCGGACAGGGAAAGTAGCATTCAATTTGTATAGCTAAAAAGCTACTCCAGCAGGGCTACCGTTACCATAAACTTCGAAAAACATTTACAAAATTGTATTATCTTAACCCTAATCTACTTTTAAAATATAAAAGTAATTTAAGAAGAAATATAAAAAGATCGGACAGGGAAAGTAGCATTCAAGGAGGACAGTCAACCACAAAACACAGAAACAAACACGCACACAGACAAACAAGAAGGCAAAAGTAATAATAAATGCAAACGACACCACAGACACAAAAGGGTTAGATAACTGACATATTTCAATAGAAATTAAATTTTAATATCACCATATCTACAGTTAAATTGCTGAAAATTTCATTCGAATTGATCAACATTAAACATATTAAATTCAAAATATTACGGTACTACCCCCAAAAGCAAAAGTCACAATATGCACCATTAGCAGTCAGGACGCAAGTGGTTATTTTCTTGCGCATCTCCACTCACTTGACAACTGTATAGCAACGTTGAAAATAGTTCCCCACGGAGTACCTCATTGAAAAAACCTTGAAAATCCGCCATTTTGTTGGCTTGAAATGACCGAAAAAACAGAGAAAAAATCGAAATTCTTTTATACGCAGACATTATTGCCACTACATCCTCAACTTCGAATTATTTATACCAATGAACAGAATGTCATAAGTCAAAGAAAACATCAAAATATGTATTGAGTATTTTCAAATCGAGCTTCAAGCATGCAAAAATACAGCGATTTTTACGCCGATGTTGTCAATTCAGTCAATTTCGAAAGACTAGCACGTTAATGTCTGAATGTAATGTTATATATTCTGTTAACTTGCTATTTCAACAACTTATCTTGTGTCCGAATCCAATCTTTAAAACGGCTAGAAAGGCAATATAATCAACATAGTTTGTATTTTCCGTTGCTAACAATTCGATATTGACTCAGCGCAAACACGTTACAGGGGTATTCTCAACGTTATTATTACAGATGATTATGACGTAACAACTAAGGGAAGTAACCCTGTTTAACAAATTCAAGTGCATATCCAGGGTCGGGGATGGGGGGATTTTTAAGGAAGGTACGATGTAAGAAGTTTGGGATTACGGTGCACCAGACCGCCAAATAAAAAGCATATGTTGCAAACATGAATGGAAAGCCAGCGTACACTTCATTTATATGCAGAATGGGTCCATAATCCGCAAGACATAGAGTTTTCAGCACATTCTATTGTGTGTTTGAGTTGCGTAACTCCGAAATAAATAAAAAAATATAAAAATTATATATAAAAAAAATAAAAAAATATAATAAATATATTAATAAAAAGGGCTCATTTCAACTATTTTCAAATACTGAGATCCTCATATTTTTTTAAAATTATTTATTGTAACAAATGGCCTTAGAATGTTTCGACTTTAAAACAACAAAAAAAAACTAGCTCTTCATATGCCACCCACTGAATATTTAAATCCCGCTGTCCTATTTTGAACTGCCTCTCTATTTCTCCCACAGCAGACCGGCCTTTTTTTTTTTGAACCAAGTCATGTTAAATTAAGCCTTTAATGTTCGACATGATCATGACCTGCGAATATTATGAAAGAAAAAAATTAAGAACACCTCACCATCTCCATACATCCGCCGTAAACCGGTATCGAGCGCTCTTTTTTTTTGGCCAAAGAAAGGTTTGTGTTTCCTATTTTATGCTCTTAAAAAAATACGGTAGGTCGGTAGGCTTTTTTTTTTGGTGGGTGGGGGCGGGTGAGTGTCTAAAATCTGCAGGACTGAGTTTAAAGCATTCTACTTACGAAACTCAGTTTAAACTTGAGTCACGAAAACTAAATTATTTGTAATGTGCGCAGCTCCGATTACTGCCCCCCACCCACGCCGTCACCATTTCAAATACCTATCCCAATCAAAAAAAAAAATCCAAAATAAAAGTGCTCCTTTCAACAACAAATAGTGCGCCCCTCTGAAGAATGAAGAAAAACTAATTTATTGTAAACATCCGCCATGGCCCAAAAAAAGAAATGATTTTGTTTCCTATTTTATGCTCAAAAAAAAATACGGTAGCTCTAAAAAAAATACGGTAGGTCTGTAGGCATTTTTTTTTGGGAGGGGTGGGGGGGAAGTGTCTAAGATCTGCAGGACTGAGTTTGAAGCACATTCTTCTTACGAAACTCCGTTTAAACTTGAGTCACGAAAACTAAATTATGTGTGATATGCGCAGCTCCGATTACTGCCCCCCATCCACGCCGTCACCACTTCAAACACCTATCCCCATCAAAGAAAAAAAATCCATAATGAAAGTGCTCTTTTCAACAAATATTGCGCCCCTCGGAAGAATGAAGAAAAACAAAGTTATTGTAAACATTGCCTAAGATTGTTTAGACTTCAAAAAAAAATAAAAATAGCACTGCCACCCACTGATGATTTAAATATCGCTGTTGTATTGGAACTGCCTCTATTTTATATTGCGCATCAGGTCATGTTGACGTAAGCCTTTAATGTTAGAATGGTCTGCGAAGGTTTTGAAAGAAAATGTGAAGAAGACGTACATCCCCATCTCCATACATCCTGTGCAGACCCACCCCTTTTGTTGTGGGGTGTGTGTGTGTGTGTGTGTGTGTGTGTGTGTAGCGGTGTGGGAATGCTACCTCGTGCTTAAAAGGATGTTGACCCCCATCGTGTTATCGCTTTTATCCCCACCCCATCCTCCTATTTTGAAATCATAATTTCCGATATCAAAGTGTGCTCTTGTTAACTATTAGGTAAACATTATTATATGAAACGGAGACTCCCACGGGTCACATTTTAAAACAAGTATCCGTTATAAGTCGTATATATATAAAGTACAACTACATTATATCTTAGATGTACTTTTATATAAAAATACAATGCTTCCAGATGACGATACAAGTCTGGTGATCTAACCCTCCATAACATCGCAAGACGTGTGAACATATGTACATGCATTCCAAAAACCAGACCAGATTTGAAAGAAGAACCCAAACTTGCAAACAAAAAAATGGTTTCGTGACCCCGTAAAAACCAACAACAACAAACTCAGCGGGCTAAACTTGTTTTTGCTCGTTAATTACTCATTTCAAAAGTTACATGCCACCCATTACTAATATCACTAATCCTCGATCCGCCTCTGACTTCTAGTTCAGTTATTAAAACTTTTCAGACATATAACAAAGAGATGTGAAACTGTAAAGTTTATTATGTTATTTTCAAAACTAAATACTTTGAGCAAATAAGAATTTCGAAAACTTCACTTGGTAAATTGAAAGGGTAACCACGTGATGTTTAGCTACTACACCGTTTGATCGGAAGTTTCCTATCTCGTAGTTATTAGATATGTGTATGATTTTAAATAAAATATGCAGAATCGATGCAGGACTTGAAAGTTTCTGTATACTTTGTTGAAGAAACGATTTTTTTTAAAAATAGAGTCCCGATCTTTCTGCCACCATCTAATCAATACAAGCATAGATCCCCTAAAATCAGGAAAGTTGGTGATTTGCCCTGAATAATGGTGCGAAAATCAGCGTCTTTACGTTCCCGGCCACGGAGGCAAATATACTTTTTTTTTTAATACTTATATTTGAACAAACTGTATAGTCTATAGCCAAAGGCTTGCATTAATTTATGATAGACTAGACATATAGAGAGACGAAGAGATAGTGTTATTATGTATATATAGTAATGGCTCTTTACTATAACATATACAATAAACTCATATGCTCTATATCATTCTTTACTATCGCAATGCAAGCCTGTGGGTTGGCATTCATTAATAAAGAAAACATGTCGATATAATTATGTTCAGCGGTTCTTCGGAAGTTTTTTTTTTAATAAGGTTTCGACCTTTTATATCAATAGCCGCCATAATGGATGTCGCGCTGACCCAATTTAACAACGACGGACGAAGTGTGGTCCCAATATGGTTGTCAGCTTACAACAAAAAAGCGACCCGTCAAAAACACACAAAAAACGTTCAATGTCAGAGTTTTTCTCGTAAATTATTTATTTCAGAAGTTACGCAGCACCTATTCCCAAAACCTGAATCCGCTTCTGGATTGGCCTAGAAGTAGATCAGTGGGTGCGTTCAGGGTTCTCGCATCGGTTACTCTCACCGTCGGTTCGCCGATATAACCAATCTTCTCGCAACTCTACAGCTGAGGTAGTATCAAATATTACCATCGGTGGCCATAGGTAACCCAACGTTAACCAAAGTGGTTACCCATGGGATATCCCTGAACACTGTGTAAGCTGGAGGCCTGGGTATTGTGATCATTTCTGCTCGACTAATTGCAAAATCCCTTTATGCATGACAAAGTTACAGCCCGGACAAGATCGGACTGCATGGACTGCATGACCTCTAAGTGTGACATTTGATCTGGGACCTGGGTATTGTGATCATTTCTGCCAAGTAATTCCATTAATGCAGGACAAAGTTACAGCCCATACAAGTTCGAACTGCATAACCTCTAAGTGTGACCTTGACTTTTGAGCTAGAGTCCTGGGTGTTGCGCGCGACATATCATCCTCTTATGGTGATCGTGTGTGCCAAGTTATTTCAAAATCCCTCTACGCATGGCAAAGTTATAGCCCGGACAAGATCGGGCAGAGACACGCAAATACACCGAAAAGCCATGAGACAACTATGTCGAGCTGTCCGACAATATAACCCTTACCTTTGACCTTCTAACAAAAAAATAAGTAATAGGGGAGGTTGTGACCTTGAAATTTGAAAGCCGACAACTTGTTTTTCCTGTCCCTTTAAACTGTAGCTTATTCTGAGATATGAAATCAAATGTTTTATATCCTGTTAGGTAAAATTGGGACATCTACCTCAGAGAGAAACGAGATGGAGTTTATCATCAGACATGCCTATGCCAGGGAATGAACCCACATGCAGAGGTCTGCAGCAATAGTACTGGCACTAGGCCTTATCCACTTTGCTACCAAGATGGTGCTACACTCTGGATAAGTTCTTAGTATATATTAAAGAGACACATGCCAATCTTACAAGAACATTACTACTTGATGTATTAATTCCATTCAATGTTTACCTTTAATAACGCACGAATGTCAAATCATTTTATTATAATCTAAATATAATAATTCCAGACACTGGAAGAAATCAAAATTGCCATGTGTTTCTTTAATGATGTTCATTATAACATTCATGGATTTTTTTGCAGTCTATGAATAACATGAGGTCAATCACCTTAAAGCTCTACCGATAGGTTTTTGATAGCTAGATCAGCATTCCTGTGAAGTTTCATGAAAATCCGTCAAGTAGTTTCAGAGGAGTAGTCGCTACAAGTTTTCATTATATAACTCTATGTAAACAAAGATGGCCACTGGCATGTTTAACATCAAATCCAAATATTTTTTGACAAGGATCAACATCATGTCATACTGATCATTTTCGAAAAGTCCCATATCAATATCACTTATAGTTTTCAAGAAGTAGTCGCTTTAAAAATGTATTTTGAAAATCTATTTTTAGCTACGGTGGCCATCTTGAAATTCTGACCGACCTGAAATTTTGCTAGGATCAATTAGACATCAAGAGCAACATTCTTGTGAAGTTTCATGAAAATCCATCGAGTAGTAACAGAGGAGTAGTCGCTACAAGTTTTTACTAGATAACTCTAAACAAAGATGGCCGCTGACAGCCAGGTTTAACATCGAATCAAAACGATTTTCGACAAGGACCAACATCATGTCATGCTGATCATTTAAGAAAAAGTCCCATATCAATATCACTTATAGTTTTCAAGAAGTACTCGCTACAAAACTTTTTTTTTTTAAATCTATTTTTAGCTGTGGTGGCCATCTTGAATTTCCTCCGACCAACCTGAAATGTTGCTAGGATCATTTAGACATCAAGAGCAACATTCCTGTGAAGTTTCATGGAAATCCGTCGAGTAGTTTGAGTTTTTATTAAACAACTCTATGTAAACAAAGATGGCAGCCATGTTTAACGTCGAATCAAAAAGATTTTCGACAAGGACCAACATCATGTCATGCTGATCATTTTAGAAAAAGTCCCATATCAATACCACTTAGAGTTTTCAAGAAGTAGTCGCTACAAACTTGTTTTTTAAAAATCTATTTTTAGATTTCTTGGATTTCACATCAACATGAATTTTTGCTAGGATAAGCTAGACTTCATGGGCAACATTTCTGTAAAAGTTTCAAAAAGTTTTGAAAATCCATTCAGTAGTTTCAGAGGAGTAGTCACTACAAAAAAAGTTTACGGACGGACTGACAGACGGACGACGGACACTGCACCACGGCATAAGCGCTGCTGATCTCTGATCAGTAGAGCTAATGATAACAAAGCAATCCAAGCATGTACCCCGACACAAACATTCTGAAGAAATGCTTTTTTGTTGTTTTTTATAATAC
This sequence comes from Cyrtodaria siliqua, assembly GCA_037043455.1. Taxonomy (NCBI): domain Eukaryota; kingdom Metazoa; phylum Mollusca; class Bivalvia; order Adapedonta; family Hiatellidae; genus Cyrtodaria; species Cyrtodaria siliqua. The sequence goes on from JAWPHD010002204.1 coordinate 132,307, forward strand.
TTTATTTATCTTCAATGAAGTACAGTTAAACACAACTTGGCTTCCATAACTTGCAATATAGACTGGCAACTCTGGATTATCTTTCAACATAGACTGGCAACTCTGGACCGGTCCTGGAAAAGATAATAATAATACTGGTAGATGGAACTCCTTAGTATGTGTAATATCCTGTAATTTGTATCCTGTAATTTGATGGATATTTTTTTGCTACAAATCTACTGCTAAATTATTTGGAATTGAATACTTTCTAGACGCATATTAATTTATTTTGAAGACGAGAAACAAGATGCACAAGAGGTCCTGTATCGTTCTATTTGCTATACAAATCTGGTGGAAATCAGTTAAAGGGGTTGATGCACTATTTTCAAACACTATTTATTTAATATGGCTCTGAAAAACTTGAAAAAAACTGAAAGAATTGTCAAAATGCCATGAAAAACAAAGGAGATATGACCTTTTGAAAATTTGCAAAGAACATAAATGGAGGCGGCCATCTTTGAACAATGACGTGATCGTGCCATTTTACCATATATGGCATATTGACAAAATGTCATTTAAAGCAAAGAAAATTACGGCAAATGAAAAATGATCATACAATTTATACATTTTACATCTGTATATTTATTTTTAATCAATTTGCAGTGATTTTCTTTGATTTAAAATGTATTTTGTCAATATGCCTTATATGGTTAAATGGCGCGATGACGTCATCGTTCAAAGATGGCCGCCTCCATTTATGTTCTTTGCAAATTGTAAATAGGTCATATCTCCTTTGTCTTTCATGGCATTTTGATAATTCTTTCAGCTTTTTCAAGTGAAAATAGTGCATCAACCCCTTTAATGATGGACAACTACAAGCAGGACTTTTTTCCTGCTTCCTGCTATCAGGCTACGGGCCGTAATTCGGCTAGGTATTTTTTCACAAGTTTGTTCACAATTAAAAACAAGAGGTCAATGTGCTTGAAGCTTTAATTACTGATAGTTTTTGATAGCTAGATCAGTATTCCTGTAAAGTTTCATGAAAATATGTCGTTATATTTTTTAGCTTTAACGATCATCTTGGATTTCACATCAACATGAATGTTTGCTACCAGGGCTGTCTTTCTACCATGGGGATGGGTCCGGGTCCCTCAGAGGGGGGAATTTTCGCGTCAATTTCAGTAAAAGGGGGAATTTTGCATGAAAGTTCAAACATCCATAACACATTATGATATCATCAATATAAAATGAAATCATGCTGATTAAATAGATATATAACACTAAATAGACAAATAAAGCAAGGACTTAAGCATACAATAACACAATTTTATTGTTGTTTATGCCAACCAATATACATTTAACAATAAATTGGTTCAAAACAGACTTGAAAAATATGTATGTTGACTAGCTGTAAGAGTTAGACTATGTTCAAAAGGTACCAATGACAGTTATGTCATTTACTTTGTTCTACTTTCTTCAACACAAGCACAATTAACACTTAGTTCTCTTAAAATTCTAGCCTTCTGTCTTTCAGTTTATTTATTTATTATATTTTTTTTTTTTCAAGTGGGGGATTTTGACACTGAGGTGGGGAAAAAAAAAATACTTTTCAGGTGGGGGACTGGGGCCGAATAACGGCACCTAAAACAGCCAAAAGACAGCCCTGGCTACAATCAACTAGACTTCATTGGCAACATTTCTGTAAAGTTTCATGAAATTCCATTCAGTAGTTTCAGAGGAGTAGTCGATCAAAAAAAACAACAAACAGACGGACGACGGACACCGCATAAGTACGGCTGATAGAGCTAAAAATTGGTCACAATATTTATAGCCACAATTATGATTACAGTATCTAGGTCATGTTCCATAGCCAGCCTAATTGTTCCAGAAAACTTGGAGTTATGGCCCCTGAATTAAACAAAAAAAATAAAAAATTGGAGACCGAGTGGTGCATATATTTTACAAACATAGTCTTCCAAATTAGCTGGTAGCCCGAATCCCGCAGTCAGTAAAATGTAAATTTTGCAATCTGAGATGCCTGTCGGGCATGTTAAAAAAAAAAGACGAAAATGTAGTACCAAACTGAATCGGAACGAAATCAGACCCGAAATTAGTAAACTAATTTAAAGGTTTATTTTGTTTATACATCGCCGGAAACAACTATCAATTTCAGAACAGACTGGTTTTCAATTTTTTTTGCTGTTTTCAAACGACATTGGGGACAATAACAAAGGAGCAATATTTAGTATGAATCAATACCGCGATGTAAACTCGACTGATAATGAATTGAAGATCATTTCCGGTCTAATTTGTAACCTGTACGATGAGCTTTCTTTGTTATTTCGAAAGAGCATAACCCAGTAGAAAAATAGTAATGCAGACGTTAGTGACTCAAAAATAAACAGAACCCGTAATTTTTCGACCCAATGATTGAGAATAAAGTGTCAAAACAATCAAGTTCTTTATTTTATTTAATTATTTGTGATATTATTCTATAAAAAATGTAACTTTCTGTGATAATTATAATATACATATTTGTCTAAAAACAACACTGAAATTACACTTTAAAAAATGTGTGTCAGTAGAGATGTGTTCGGGCTAGTAAATATTTGCAAGTAAAATGCTGATAGGCTAGTAGTAGTAGCTCAAAATGTTTTCCGTGAAGATTGAACATATCTTATTTAAAACTTGACTCCACCTGTCCCAATCTTGCCTTTAATAAGAACCATCTGGAACTTCTTTTGTGGTAAACAACATTTCCCACTCTTACTTAATAACTTTAGAGCGTCTCCATGGTCGAACTTTCGTTGTAAACCTTCGCCTCTCACCACTGCGGGTTTAAATCCCACTGGGAGCTCGACTTATAAGTGAGCAAGGTGGCGATTCTTACGAATGGCGGGAGGTGTACAGTACTGGTTCTACCCACAGGAACTGGTCACTTTTAATTTTTGCCTTCTATTATTACAATTGTCTATATATATACAATTATAATAATAGAAGGCAAAAATTAAAAGTGACCAGTTCCTGTGGTTCTACCCAGGAAAAGTGGGTGGTCTGCCTCCACCACAAAAATCGACCGTCATATATAACCTTGCATGTGTTGAAAAAGACGCAGAACACCATACAAACAATATTCTCAATATTGTTTAGTTTTGAAAACATTTATAGAAGAAAGTTTATCTAAAATATACCTTATGTTATAGCGTCTTCATCCCACAAAAACATGTATGTATGTATCAAGTAATATCGCTTTCAACAAGTTATCTTTCAATACTTTTTTTAAACAAATTAGACAGTAATCGCGGGTTTTTTCCCCACAAAATGACCAGGGTAGAGAGTCTTCATAATTTTTAGAAAAAAAGCCGTGACTTGAAATCCTGTAACAAGAACACCGACCAGTTTGGCATATAAATTCATTGTTGTGGACCTAATACTTGGACAGTTATATAGCCACAACGTAATACTTCCCCTTCCCCAGAGCTACAGATAGGCAGGATTAAAAATGCCAAAAATACCCAATTAAAATAAAAAAGCATGGGTATCAATAAAGTAATCGAATTTGTCAAATGATAAAACAACCAGTGTAAATTGAGCATTATATGGGTTGTTGATGGGACACCCAGTAACCTTGTATATAAAGCCTATTGTAAAAGAAGTTGATTTTAATAGATTTTGTGTATACAATATTAGTGGAATGCCACCCCAAAACAATGTCGCAAACTTTTATTGTTTTATTTTAACCAACTGAAATCATGAAATACCCAATTAAATAAATACAGATGACTAAATACCGGATTGATCAAAATGCTTATCTGTAGCTCTGCTTCCCTACTGGTATTTAAAAAGTAAAGATATATATTATAATTATATGCCCTTACCAGCTTCAGCTAACAATTTATACTTCCAAGTGAAGGTATACATTCTTTCTTTACAACAGTGTAGATAAGAAAATGGTTCAATTCCAGAACTTCTGACCTTCCAACCAGCCTCCACACTGAAAAAATATCAAAATAAAAAAAAGATAAATAAAACAGTAATTTTCTACTTGTACATTTCTATGTAACAGTTTGACTTAAATATAAGAGAATATTTTCTCAACTTGGGTTGCCTTTAACCCTTAGCCTGCTATGAATGTATAATGGACTGTCTTTTCTTTGAATTTGGACCATTCCATTTATGCTACAAAGGGGTGTTTTGGTTAAATGACTGATGAGCAGCCAGACAGTGTAAACCCTGATCAGCCTGCGAATTACTCGCAGGCTGATCTGAGTTTACACTGGCTGCAAAGGCTGTTGTAGTCGCCCTTAGCAGACTAAGAGTTAATATTGATATGTCCATGATTTTAATGACCAGAGAGAGGACGTTATCTGTTTCAGAAGAAATCTTGTCCGATATCTATGCGTCCTGTGGATGCATATATTTTTTAATTGTGAGTCCCTAGCAAGTATTACGAGTCCTAGAAGCAGGACTCGCAGGTAACAAAATCACTGCGGCATGACTACATCCACATTTCTGGTGATGTTTCTAAAACACCACACAATGCCTGCATAAACAACCGCTGTATTTGATGCAATTTGAAATTATTGCCTGTGATATCTAAGTAGATATACATGTAGGAAAAATATTTATTTTTTTTAGATCAGGTCGACAAAAATGTACTTTGGTCTCAAAACAAGTACAGTATTATAAATTTCTTTAGACGTTTTGAGAAACACATCAATTACGGTTTATTTTCACCCAAAATACATCAATTAGGGTTTATTTTCACCAAAAATGCTTTTGAAAGCTTGAATCTGTCCTTGCGGTTTTAGTGTTTAAGAGAATGACAAACCTGATAAAGACTGTTTCTTTTAACCATGCAAGATAAAAAAAAGATTGACATTTTGCGTCCTTTGCCATCAGCGACATCTTAATAAACATTTACTGTTATAACAAACAGAAAAAACATTTAAATAAAACAATTAAATAAAAGGGACACTCGGCAATCTTGATTCGTTTAAAACTCCCAGCCTCCTGTTTCCCGTTTTTCTACATAACTTGCACTTTTTCAATCATTAATATTAATTATAAGAGTAGTATACAGCAAATTGTTTTGCATATTAATAACTGCTGGTTATATTGTGCCAATAATATATTTAAACATAACGTTATGGAACAACAACAAAGAAAAAGTAAAAATTGAATTTTTACGCAAGCAGGTTTCAAGTTAATATGGTACTGAATTAATAAATCGAGATGCCAATTTTCATGATTGATAAAAACTTTAGGATTAGTCTCTGCTTGTGTGTCTTTTTAATGATTGAACAAATAGATCTACAAGTCCAGTAGAAAAACTATCAGGATATTGTGGGGTTTTAAAAAATAAAGATTGCTGTGTGTCCCTTTAATAAATTAGCTTCAATGTATCCGTTTCAGGGAATTTCAGTATAACATATTTAAAACAAAATGCATATAATTTACTACTTTAACATTTTCATTCACAACAGTCTTAATTTTTAGAATTATTTTATTATTAGAATTTTGTGTTTCTGGGTTTCAAGAACCTCATTACTCAATGTCCAGTAAAACCTCGGTGTGTTCTGAGAATGTAATGAGCTTTAAATTAACTGGTTTTATTGGTCCAATTTTTATCACTGCAATGAACCAATCAGAATGTTCATTTCGTAGTTTCTTTCATGACATCAATTTTTGGTATTATGACATCAAACCCTGGTATTATGAATGAATTAATGGTGTTTTACGGCACGTCGACACATAATAGGTCATATTGTGCGCAAAATGGTGAAAAATGAAGTGTTATAAATTAAAAATTAATGTAAATATATAAGAGATAAAACTATTAAAAAATAAGGGATGATAAGGTATCATATTATGACATCATGTCATGCTAAATTATGATGCAAATCAGTGTGTTCTCAGAACTGAATGAGCTTTTTAATTGCTGTGAGAAACAGATTAAGACTGTTTGTATCACTCATTGAGTATAAATGAGTTTCTTGGAACCAAGAATCACAAATTAAAAAAAAAAAAAATTCTAAAATGATTTAATAGACTGTTCCATTTGTATGTTCTGGTTACTAAACGTTTTAAATAATTGTTTTAAAAAAACCCAGATTTAATAAACAGAAAATGAATTCCTTCACATTACTGACAGTATTAGTATATAGGACTTACTTAGATATATAGGGCTGCAGGGGTGACTCCACTGTCCGGAAATGGAAAATATCCCTCCATATGCATCAACACAACTGACATCTCAAATCGAATTCTCATCCTACTGCAATAAAAGAACAAAAGATGTTTAGGTAACATCATCACTAACATGTAAAAGTGGCACCCAGCAACCTTTCATTTATTCAAAACTCATGGTGTCCCCTTGGTTTTCAACGTAACTTGCATAATTATTTGCAATCATTTATTTATAATATTAATTATTTGAATAATTAAAGGGGTTGGATGCTTAAATACCCAATTAAAATGCCAAAATACCCAAAAAAAGCCTGGGTACCAATAAGTAATCGAAGTTGTCAAATGATAAAACAACCCATGCAAACTGAGCAAAATATGGGTTGTTGAAGGGACACCCAGTCACCTTGTACATGTATAAAGCCTATTTTAAAAGAAGTTGATTTTATTAGATTTTGCGTATACAAATTCAATATTAGTGGAATGCCACCCAGAACAATGTCGCAAACTGTTCAGTTAATGTTTTATTTTACCCAAATGAAGTCATGAAATACCCAAATAAATACCGATGGGTAAATATCCAATTGATCAAAAGCTGATCTGTAGCTCTGCTTTACATTGTCCGGCTGCTAATCAGTCATTTGCCCAACACCCCTTTGTCACATAATGAAATGGTCTTAATGCATAGAAAGAACAGTCCATGATATAATTATATGTAGGGGTTTAAGGGTTAATAACTATGACATTTATAATGGAATGTTCTTTCTTTGAATTAAGACCATTCCATTTATGTGACAAAGGGGTGTTTTGGGGCAAATGAATGATCAGCAGCTGGATGTTGTAAACCCTGATCAACTATTGTAGTCGCCTTAGCGGGTTAATGGTTAATTTTGAAATTGAAAGCTTTTTTCATCTACAATATACAGTCTATATTCATATTGTTAATCACAAGTTACTTCCACAACATTGCTAACATTGCAAACAACAACACACGTTTGTAGATAATAGAAGATTTGTCATATACCAATGCCATGGAAATGCAAAATCTGTTATAGCTTTTCAAGTAATTTTTGATACAAGGGTTTCATTTTGAGATTTAATTGCAATTTGCATGAACACAAACGGGTTAACAATATGGATACTGCACTGGAATGGTAAATGGCAAAAAAAAGGCCACTGGGAGTTTAAACCAGGTACTACAGTTCAACAAACCTCTATCCTATTGTCATCCAAAATGAAAAATCCCCGCCAGGCTATATCTTCTAACAAACTAGGTAGCAAGTTTAAACAAGAAATCGGTAGAATCGATGGATGCTTCCGGAATAAAGATGCACATGTGAAATACAATCGGATCTGGGTGAATTTGTTGGCGGATGGAAAATGTCGGATGAGTTGAGCTTATAAGCTTTATATATTTTTAAAAAAATGCAAAGTCCCGTAACTCCGGCCAATTTTGTTTTAACTAAAACATCCTGAAAGTGTGTGCTACTAGACATCATACTGATACTTCCTATACAGTTTCATGAAAATCGGATGGAAATGTAGTAGGAGTTAAGCGGACCAGAAAACTGGACAGACGGACATGTTTTTTCTTTTTTGAATTATGTTTGTGCTAAGAAACACTTTTATCAAATAACGTCCCTCGTTACCAGTGTCGAACACCCATTTAATATTCTATTGTATGACACACGTGTAATACAACCTGGAACGATTTTGATTGGTTGAGTTAAACCTGTAACACTACGCAAGTTTATTAGCTGAAAATATTTTATTTATTACAAATTCACCCAGATCTGAGTCATAAACTTATTATTTGTGACAGCTTATAAAAAATAATGCACTTTATACAAAACATTGTAAGAGGTAAAACACAAAACTCTTTTATATGCAACGTTATGTCACACATTTTATGACGTTTTGGCGCTAAAGTGTGTCTGAAGTCGTGGCGGTTCTATGTCAATCTGAATTAATTTTTACTAATTTGATTGCAATGTTATGTGATAAAAAGGATCTTAAACGTGTTCCCATTCCATATAATATTTATGAAACTCGTTATGAATTATTTTTAATTTTAACTCGGCTCGTTAAAATTAAAATAATTCATAACTCGTTTCATAAATCTTATATGAAATGGGAACTCGTTTAAGATCCTCTATGTATTAGCTATATGGCTTAAGTATGTCTTGTTTTGACCATCATAAGACGCTTTACATACAGTTAGCAAAAGCTCTATTTTGGGGTTGAAAATAGTTTTCTGTTGATATTCTTTATGAAATTTTGCAATAATAAGGTAATTATATAGTTTAACTGCACAAACATGCTGAACATGTTTAAATATGATGCTGTAAACTTCTATTAAGGGTTCTATTAAATTTTATCAACCATGTGGTTCCATATCACCAGGGCTTCCACTAAGGTTCAAATTTAGGAAGTCTGAACTTCCTGCATATCAAATTTGGAAGTTCATGGGGAAAATTTAGGAAGTTCCAGTGTTTGGGCATGGCATTCATACTCAGTCGAGTCAATGATTCCGCGTGGTGTTGGGGGTGGAGGGGATCTAAAATGTTAAAAAAAGGATATTTATAATCATAGATATGTTTATAAAAGAAAATATTTGATATCATTATATAAAAAAATTGCCTTTGCGTGGCATACCCCACCCGCAGGTTTTATAGTCAATTACATTTTGCAAACAGTTTTCAATTCATCCATCCAGGAATGTATAAAAAACAACACACTATTTTTAAAAAATGTTGTTGTTTTTTATACATTTGGTACCTGAATATGTTGAAGCTATGTATATAATAAACAAACAGATATACATTACAGTTCCATGTCACAGATAAGCCTCCCCCTTTAGCCAACCCAGACCGCCTTTTATTAAAATGTGCATTAATTATACAAAACGAATTGAATTGAATTTTATAGTTGCACCAACAGCTGTCATATGGCGACTTTCCAGCTTCCACTCGTGGAGGAAGACCCCAGGTGCCCCTCCGGGCAATTTTCGTGCACGTGCGGGCACCTGGGTACAACCACCGACATTCCGCAAGCCAGCTGGATAGCTTCCTCACATAAAGATTCCTATGTCCCTGAGGGATCGAACCTACAGTGGTGAGAAGCAAGTGATTTCAAGTCAGAGACTCTAACCACTTGGCCACGGACGCCCCTTATACAAAATGAAGCTTCACTGGGTGTGTTTATATATGCACACATACATACAACAATTATACACAGAGTTCAATCAATATCATAAGCCGGTGTACTACATATCCTAGTTCAGTTGTACAAAAAAATCAACGCAAACAAGCTACTCTAGCACAGTAACATTCAAAGAATCTGAAAAAACAAAATGTTAATTTTCAAACAATTTTCTAATTTTAAAACTTGCGAATATTGACACTGGTAGCATCTGCAGTAAATGAACATTAAAATATATTGTAAATTACAAATAACTAAAAAAATAATTATGAAACAATACTGATGTCAAATTTTAATCTAAAGTAGATCTATAAACAAGTTTAATGAGCAGTCTCCACAAAAATGGCGAAAAAAAATGTTGCAGCTGTGTGGACTGTAAACAGAACTGTGCACCGCGAACGTACTGTAATAACTGTGAGATGCCCCCTAACACGATTTACACCAACTGTGTTTAAGTAATTGCCAAATAACAAATATCACGCCAAAACCATCAAAATAGTACTTATATAAATCGCAAATAAATATTGATGTGTTTCTTAGAATCAAATATTTCCAAAATGAACTGAAATATCGCTTTTTTGACCAAGAACTACGGGAATTCGACCCAATGTGAAAAAAATGGCTAACCATACAAGCAGGCAGGAACAAAGAGACCGATTTTTTAAATTTTAGCGCATTTAAAAGTTATTAAACAATCGTGAACAACTATACAAATTTCAACCAATCAATGATTTGTAAAAATTGCGCCTTTTTAATAAAAATATTTCGCGAAAGGCCACCCAAACCGCCCATTTCGGGTCTCACGTCCAGCAGCCAAATTTCCTGCATTTTTAACAAAATCAGCTGTTCGCAGGTCCGTCATTTAACACCAGTTGCAACGAAAGTATCCAACATAACATGATACTTACCATTTTATTTTGCTTAAACTCCTCATTATAACACTTTATAACATTCCTTGTTGGCCATATTCTGATAAAATCCTCTCAAATTAGAAGAAAACCTTGACCCGAAGTGTCACTTTTCAAACAAAATGGCGTCTTCCTTTCCTGAGGTTCCGCATGGGGGTATTTTTCAAATATCGAATACGTTATAAATAGTTTACCGAAATACTGTTAGTTCGATTGTTTTAAATGGGTGATATGTTAAACAATATTGTTTAATAACTCACACACTGTTGGCCAGTTCAATCCCTAATTTCGAGATCATCAATTTACATGGTTCAGAATGTTCACACTGCATATTTCAGCCATTTGGGCTGATTAACGAACTTTCCGTTAGTGAGGTTGGTTCATTTTGTGCGCCCATTTGGTGTCATCACAGATTTTCCTAATATTTTCAGAAAACGTTGTCGAGGTATCGGACTATCTAATTCCAAAATATTAGGAAAATCTGTGATGACACCAAATGGGCGCACAAAATGAACTTTTGACAATAAAATGGATTTAAAAAACGTCAAAATTTAATAACGAACGGCGTTCATCACAATAATGACAAGTAAAGAGTTTTGAGACATTTATTCAACAACTACATCAAAGAACATTATATAACACATGAACATGCACACTTTTGACGTTTTTAATACAGTCACTTTCGATCTATAGTGTGTTTTATAAGGTCATACACATTTCAATTAAACAGCACGTGACCCGATAATGGGACTATTTTGCGTCAAACTACTGTGGTGAAATGAGTAGAACACTTAGGTCTATGCACGTGTTTACGTTCCCGTGCGTCCTGACTGTTAGCGGCAATGCACGCCTGATATCTCCTACGCATATGGGATATACCGGGTATTAGTTTTGTGACTTTTGCTTTTGGGGGTCGTACTGTTATGCTCTGAATTTGTTGATCAATTTGAATGAAAATTTCAGTAAAACAACTGTAGATATTGTTAAATAGAATAAATGAAATTAACTTTTAATTTCTATTGAAATATGTGTTATCTGAGTTTATTTCCCTGTTGCGTTTTTAAAGTCGTTCAGTGTACTTATGTTTTTTAAAAGTTATTTTATTATTTAAATTAACGTCGGTCTATTTATGGAGGTAGTGAATATATATTTCCAAATTAGGCATACAGATTTCAGACATTTTATGTATTAATAGCTTTAAAATATCTTCTTCTCTGAAACTACAAGAGCTAGAATTATAATATATCCCATTTATTATTAGCCTATAGTTTACTGCCAAGTTTTTATTTAAATAGAGATCATGAGGTTTAAAATTGACCCCACCCCTGCGTCACCCGTTCTACATAGTCTACAATAGTCTACAAATCGTAGTGTTATTACTTACAGATCCGTTGGGATCACCAAGCCCATCTTTGATGTTCTAAACTAGAATACCACTTAAGCCGGTGATAGCGGTGTGAGAGGTGTTGCACATTATATTACCTCTCATGAACAGACTAAATAAAACCGAATCTGCTACTTTTCTCTCTTGTTTGTGTTTATTGCTTCCAAGGGATGCCATTTTCAGTATTGAAAAAAATCTCCTCTGAATCCCTAAGAGCTTATTCATGTAGATGGATGTAACATAAATGTGTCACCGTCTGTCAAGTTTGTTCAAATTTTGACCCTAGGGTTAAAATGTGCCCTGTTCCAGTTTTTACAGTTTTACATATACTTGTATAATGGAAAACTTAAACAATCTTCTCTCAAAACACAATTTTAAAACTCTCATATATTGTATATAGCATTTTATCACATCACCTGGCTTCCGGGAGTATAATAAAACCATGACTTATTTCTCGTAATACATTAGTGTATAACAGATGCGAATGAGGACGACTCATTGTGTTTGCAATTGTGTACAGTAAAACATTTAATCCCTATTGTTTGTATGGTATATCATACGATACTTTCAGTACCTTTAATATTTATCCTTATTTGAAATATTACTTTATAAAAACGCATATTAGCAACGTTAAATTTAGTTTAAGATGCCGCGTTACTTGTAGGGTTAACGCGTTACAACCGCATAAAGTAGCCGAAGTTATGCAAAAACACAAAGAGACGTCATGATTTCTCTTACAAATTGCCGCCGTAAACAAGGTAAATTGACAACATTAAAGTGAAACTATCACGTCGTAGGTGTGTTATATGATAAATAGAATATTGCACTCGTAACTGTGTATCATTGACTTTAATAAACTCGTTGGATAAAAAGATAGGATACTCGGCACAGCCTCGTATTCTATAGTTTTATCAACTTCTTTTTTATAATTAATAATACAGTCACTCATGAAAGATCCTCTATTTATTAATATAACATACTATAATTTAAAAGCTGATTCTACTTTTGAGTACTCATTTTAGTAGGATTTCATCAATTGTATCAAGGTTGTGTCATCCATATTATCCATATTCCATTTTGTCCAAATGGTTATTAAAACAGGTGCCGATTCTCTAAGCATGTAAGTACAGATCTAAAACAACAGAAACTTCTTTTTCAATAAATAGGTAATTTATATAAACAGAAACATATAGCATTACAAAACAGAGGATTAATCCCCACTATCGATACATGAAAATGAAAACAAATAATAGTGTGTTTCTTAAAAATGTGAAAACATGAGCTTTATACACAATTTAGATTGACTGAAGACAATACAAATGACTTGAACAGTTTTTCATTAGAAAGTTAAAAACATGCGATCAATCCCCACTTATTAAGTTGTTCAATTATTTCAATATTTACCTTTCGTCAAAAATTAAAACATGGGATTAATCAATTATTTGAATATTTACATTTCTTCCAAATTTAACAAAACATGACATTAATCTTCAATTTCAGATTCTCATGAAAATATACATGTCAAAATATTTCAATATTCACATTTCCTCAAAAATAAGAAACAGGGAATTAATCCTCACTTTTAGATTCTCGTGGAAACAAACATGTCCAATTATTCCAATATTCATATTTATTTCCGAGCTTCATCAATTAACAACAGGGGATTAATCCCCACTTTCAGATTCTCATGAAAATATACATGTCCAATTATTTCAATATTCATATTTATTCAAAAATGAAAATCAGGGGTTTTATGGCACCTTTTGATTCTCATGCAAATATACATGCTAACTTATTTCAATGCTAAAATGTCTTCAAAACATAAAAGCACGGGGTTAATCCCCACTTTTAGATTATCACGGAAATATACCTGTTCAATTATTTTAATATCTAATTTCTTAAAAATATGAAAACAGGGATTAATTCCCACTTTTTGATTCCCATGACATTATTTCAGTATTTACTTTTATCTTAACATTAAAACACGGGATTAATCCCAATTTATTATGTTGTTTCAATTATTTCGATATTCACATTTCTTCAAAAACAGCACCATACGTTAACACAGCCGATTAATTCCTACTTTAGATTCTCATGAAACCAAGAACAGCTGATACGGTTTTTCATATCATATCAAATCAAATCAGTTAATTAGTTGCCAAATATTCGCATTTCGTCAAAAGATAAAAACAGGCAGATTAATCCCTACTTTTAGATTATCATGAACATATGCATCTACACTTATTTCAATATTTATATTTCTTCAAAAATTAAAAAGGTGATCAATTTTCACTAGAATTTCATTATATATATATATATATGTACAATTATATCAATTTTCATATGACTTGTTTTCAAAAAATAAAAACAGAGGATTAATCCCCATTTTACCCCACTAGTTCTCGTGAAAACGAGTGTCCAATTATTTCAATATTCATATATTTCCGTTAACAACAAGGGATTAATACCCACTTTAACAAGTGTATAAATATAGAAAGGTGTCGGCTGATGTTTAGTTCGATGAGATTCAAGGCTTTTCCAGCATGATTTTTATTTAGCTTATGGATAGAAACTAGCTGAATTGTGCCTGTAGCTATTCTAGAAGCCTCGTTTTGTATTTCATTGAGTTTAAGTTTTTCATTTTTTGTACAATTATTCAAGATGGCATCGGCATACTCAAAGATAGGTAGAATAAAAGACATATAAATAATTTCGAGTTATTTTTTATCAAGTTGAAGTTTTAGTTTCCTCATTATATGTATTCGTGACCATGTTAGAACGTAATTGATATGTGTGTGACAGGAGCAGTCATTGGAAATTTGGTGGTTATCCATAATTAGTGGTGGGTGGAAAGGTTTGTTTACTTTTCTTGATATTAATAGAGATTCTGTTTTTGATGGGTTGAAAGTAACAAGCCATATGTTTGCCCAGTCCCTTATTTTTTTTATATATCATCATTCAAAATATTATCTGTAGCTTGTGTGCGTCACTGTTGTGGTCGACTAAAAGAAAAAGACTAGTGCCATCAGCAAATAAACGAATATTCGAATTATTGTTATCAACAATGTCATTTATGTAAACAAGAAATAATAGTGGTCCTAATACTACCCTTGTGGGACACCAGCATTTATTTTTTTCCACCTTCATTTTGACCATATATTACAACACGTTGTCTTCTGTTCTCAAGGTAACTAGGCAATAAGCGTAAGAGGTCATTAGAAATGCCCGCTGCTTTTAGCTTAATAAGAAGAGCTTTATACCAGACTCGGTCGAAGGCTTTATTGATATCTAGAAATATTACACGTATTTATTTGACGTGGTCAAAAGATTCACAAACAACATTGTAGAGATAGGTTAATTGATTCACTGTTCAATCGCCAGGAATAAATCCTGACTGAAAAGCAAAAAGAGTAATATATTCACGAACAAAATTAAAGATGTATTTGAACAGAAGCCTTTCGAAGACTATGTCTAGAGCACCGAGTAGGGATATTGGTCTGTAATTAGTGGCTAGAGATGGATCACCCTTTTTAGCACAGCACATACAAATGCCTCTTTCCAGATATCTGGAAATATTCCGATTGATGTTTAAAAATTAAATAAATTACATAAAGGGATACTTAGTTCGTTGGCCAACTCTCGTAGTACACGGTTGTTCATCTCGTCAGGACCCATTGCTTTGCCTAGTGGAAGCGATTTAAGAACTGAGAAAACTTTTAGCTGAGTTAGGAAAATTATTTCAAGAGAGGACTGAGTGTAAGGCTATGAAGGTATGGGAGGACTAATATTTGCATCATTAAGCAGTGTATGTTTTTGGAAAATAGCGTTCAGCAAGTTAGCCTTTTCTTCGAAAACCGTTGGATGTTCGCTCGATGTTATGAACTTTTTAAGAGTCTTTCACCAGTCTTTGGATGAGAGAGTAGAACTTTTAAGTTTATTATAAAGGCTATCGTTATAAGATTGTTTCTATTCGCGTATTAATAAAAAAGTTTCATTTAAATTTGCACCAATGATGGGTATGTTTTTTTTTCTAGATTTTCTGTAAGCCCGTTTTCTTACTCTAATTCTGCGCTTTATATCGTTATTGATCCGCGTCGGCTTGTATGGCCTTATTCGTACTAGTTTATTGGGAATAAATCGTTCGCTTAGAGTAATAACTGTTTTAGAAATATTTCTAACATAAATATTGACATCATTATTGATTAATTCATGCCACTGGATTTGAGATGCTTTCAGTTTAATTTGGTTGTAATCCCCTTAATCATATCTCCATATCTTTCTAGTAAACGATTTAGACTTATTTTTAATACATTTTCAAATACCATACGGCAGTTATATCTGATTTCTTTGTTTAGGAAGGGTTCAGCGACCCCGCATGTAATAGGAGATTCAATGTTACTGTGTAGAATGATGTCAAATAATGAAGCAGATGTTTTGGAAAAGTGAGTTGGCTCATCTATAGCCTAAAAATAGTTAAATTGTTGGCATATACTATCAACTGTGCGCGATCTATATAGGTATGTATTCTAAATAGGTTTATAACAAGGCGAAATAATTAGTAAAATCTATGACCAGAGAGATGATTTTAATTTTGATATTGTTAATTATCCCCATTTAGAGCTACTTCTTGTGAGGTCTATATTTCTCAACAACTTATTCGTTTCTCTAGAGCTTGTAGTCGTGTTGAGGACTTTAATATTCTTAATATTTGTATAGCTAAAAAGCTACTCCAGCAGGGCTACCGTTACCATAAACTTCGAAAAACATTTACAAAATTGTATTATCTTAACCCTAATCTACTTTTAAAATATAAAAGTAATTTAAGAAGAAATATAAAAAGATCGGACAGGGAAAGTAGCATTCAAGGAGGACAGTCAACCACAAAACACAGAAACAAACACGTAAACAGAAAACAAGAAGGCAAAAGTAATAATAAATGCAAACGACATCAAACTCTTCTGCGACAAGGATTTTCACAACTTGACTTCTATGGTGATGTGATTTACAAACTTCGTAAGATCCTTGGTCATAATCACTTTCCTACAATCTTTACTAAACTTGTTAAAAAGTTTATCAAAAGAGGTTATGACCCTATCATATTGCAACGCAATGCATGTTTATTGGTGGACCTATTTACAGTTCGCCACTGTGCTTTCCTCTTTGATTTTGCGATGACAGTTTGTGGACCTAAATACCTAAGATCTACCTAAATCCTTATAGGACGGTAGCGTTTGAATTGTGTCTTCAATCTTGTCTTGTCGTACCCTTAACGGTTTATTCTCTTGTTGTTATCATGTATGTGTTTAATACTTTAATACTTAATTGCCTATTAATGCTGCCTTGTTTGTTAGAGATAGATTGTAATCTGGCGGGGATATCTTTCTTTGCACAGTCCCGTTGATTGGGATGACATTATGGTAAGAGTGAGGTTTGGTGCACCCCAGAACCTGGTTTAAACCCCAGCAGCTTCTTTTCCACTGACCGTTCCAAGGAGGTAGTCCTATTGTCACCCATTTTGTGTTTGTGATGTATTATTTTGGACTGTATTCCTCTACTTTTATAGAATCCTCTATCATGTTATTATAAAGTGTATCCGAGTTTGGTGATCTGTGAAAGACACCTACTAGAACATATATGTGGTTAGTGATAATTCAATAAAAATACATTCTAATCGATTCATCTCAAGGTCAAGTCTGCGTGTGTAGTGGAATGAGTATTTAATGTAAATCATAACACCAGCGTGACTATCACTAAGACGATCGTTAAGCTCGGGATTATTTTAAGTTCAAAGTATGAGGCTTTCGGTAGAAATGGTTTTGTTGAGCCCAGTTTCTGAAAACTTAGAGAGTTCGGCACTTTAATGTCAAATTTTGGCTAAATAAGTTTTACATTGTAGTGTACCAAGGAATAATGATTGGGAAAATCCAAATATCCGAATGGACAGACGACATGGTGTCAGAGTAAGACGATGACCCAGAAGATGCCTCATCAGAGGAAATTAGACCTGGGTTTGGGTGTATATCTCCTGATAAGAGCATGATCATAGAAAGCCACGTTAATAATGTTACAGCTGTTAATGCAATTATAAGGCGGCGTTTTAATAAAAAAAGCATATTATATTCAATTGTATTTCCTATCGTTAGACTAGTGTGAGGTGTCGCATTTGTACCAATGGAGAGCGTAGTGCAGTATATATTCAAAAGTATAGAAAATATTCCTTAATAAACCCATTAAGGAATAATGGATAAAAAACATGATGAGGAGCTGTAGTCATTACGTGTTCCGAGTATTAACATTCATACCCCATCCAACTCCTTTTTCAAGAAGCGAAAACGGGGTTGGCTGGCGTATGAAATAAAACCTTATTTCGATTTGTAAAGTTTGTATATTGTAAGAATAAAACATTTAACAGGTAAGTTTACACAGGTTATAGTATTTTTTTTAGTAAAAAAGGATTTTTAAAAATTGTTTTAATGTCGAAATATCCGTTATAAAATCCTGCTAATATACGGTTTCCCATTGCTTAATGGAAATAAGGCGGGATCACGTAATGTGTAGCTAAAATCATAGTTACAGCGGCGTGAAGCCATGCCAGTGGCAGAATATGTTTTAAAATTCAAAAACGTGTCAGTAGGATAACAAAAACATATCCATCACCAGCATAGCTGATACGCAATGTGTAGAATTAAATGGTCTAAACGATGGTAGAAACGATTTAAGAATTATGAACTGTTTAGGAAAGAGGCAAAGGAACAAGAACTAACTTAGGAACTAGGAGTTATTAACTGATTAGGAGATTCACGTAGGCACGGTTTATTAACTAGGAACTGCTTAAAACATAAGAACTATTAACATCTTAGAAACTAGAAACTGTTTGGGAAGTTTGATCTGTTTTGTAACTAGGGACTAAACACACGAAGCTGCAATGGAAGTTATAACTAGGAACGTTTCGTGAATAAGAAACGGTTTAGAACCTATGAACTATTAACTACTCACTACTCAGGGACTAGAAACTAATAAGTGCTCTTTTACGAACCAGAAACAAGGAATTGATTAGAACCTATGAAATATTAAGTTTTTAGAAACTATAAAATGTTTGGGAAATTTGAACTGTTTCGGAACTAGGGGCTAGGAACTATGAATAACCTTGCCTGATTAGGTTCTAGTAACTGGAGCTATATATAGCGTAGGAATAAGGCTCTATTAACTGCCTAGGGACTTTGAACTGATTTGCAACTAGGACATACTTATAACCTTGTAACTGCTTAGAAACTAGGAACTGTTTGCGATCTATACTCTGTTCCATAACTAGTAACTAGGAATTGTAAGGTTTAGGAATTATGAACTGCTTAGTAAATAGGAACGTGCATCACCGACATAGCAAATCTAACGAATAGACAGAAGGAGGGACGCCGGTCATCTCTATGACATTCTTCGAATGTTAAATAAATGAATAACGATTGCAAACCTGGATTCCGATTCGTAGTGGTAAAAGAAATCTGAAAAAGTAGTGAATCCAAAACTAATTAACAACTTTGGATGTGACATTTTGCAATCGCTTTACATTGAATACTGTACTGAAATGGCTCAAATTTCCAAAGTCCTTAAATATACAATAGCTCTGTATAAGGATAGTGGGCGTTTACCTAAAACATGGCCATAAACCCGTATATAAGGAGAGAAACTTATATCAGGACATCATTTTTAATCCGTCGTTCTTTGTAGCAACATCGATATCAAAAACATCACTGTCCTAATCATTGGAAAATAGTTCGCTCAACACGGGATTCGAACTCGAAAGCTCCGGATTTACAATCAGTATACACAGCCAGTAGGCCAAAGAGACAACTGACAAACTACTTTACATTTTAACTATATATTTGTTTAAAAATGGATTTTGGGTTATTTTTCAACAAAACACACAAAGTTTATTTTCAGCGTATACCATTTCATGGTCCGAGTATTAACTTTCATACCCCAAGAAGCAAAAATGGGCTTAAAAAGTTTGAATATTGTAAATTTAAAGCATTTAGTAGGTAATTTTAAACAGGTCATCACATTTGTTCAATAAAAATATGTTTTTAAACGTGTTTATTGTCGAAATATACGTTAAAAAATCCTGCTAATATAAGCTTTCCCATCGCTTAATGGAATTAAGGCGGGACTACGTAATGTATACTAATGTTTGAATTTGTAATCTATATTTCCTTGGGCGTTCTATTTCCGAAGGTCTTTGGTGTACTTATGCACTTAGAAACGCATTGCACAGTATATCAATATGAATAATGCTATTGATCAACTGATTGGATTAGCCGAATGGCAAAGCGCGGTGATTGTAAATCCGAAAGTCATGGGTTCGAAACTCGCAGAGGCTATAATATATATTTTTCAGTAAATGGGTGTGTATTTCTGATGTTACTTTATCGATCGCAGATAAAGAAATGAACTAGGTTCGCTTATATACGGGTTTCCAGCCATGTTTCACGAGCTTGAATTTGGTAGTAAACCAAGTGTTTGCTTTAGGTACACGTCCACTAGGTTTATATGGAGCTATAGTACATTTTAAAACAGATTAAGCACCGAATGTATGTAATGTAAAGTACGACTGAGCATATTTTACCCTCTAATACGTTAACCCTTTGATAAAAAAAATCTGAAAGAAGTTAAACTTTATACTGTAAACACACAGCGCACACACAAAAACATACCTTACTGGCATTACTATGATCAGGTCACACTTAATGTTATTATGTTTGCCATTTCCCGACGGACTCGTAAAAAATGTCCCTAACCAAATATTGTTTTCCAATTTTTTAGAACTTTTTATATTAATATCACCGATCGCATCGAGATGTCGATAATAAAAACAATATACTGACGGTCAATGAAAATGCACAAATATATTATACGGGTGTTTAATTTATAATAATAATAAGCGCATATTTTGAATTTTAAGGATATTAATTAACAATTGCAAACACTGAATGTCTCAAATTCCTAAACACGGTGTATAGTGTTTAATTAAAGTCACACTGGTAGAAAACAGAAGTCATATATTTTCATACAGGGTATGTCCAATCGGTGAACCATTCCTAGGAATCGTCCCGAAATCAAGTTTTTCCAGCAAAATAGCGCAAGGCCACATCCTCTACAGTTGCAAGTGACGTTATCTATCTGGAATAGCATGATTTCCTAGGAAAGGTAAACGGTTGGACATACCCGTAAATAAAATGTGTGACTTTTGTTTTCTATCCATGACTCTTCAATTGAACACTTTAAACCATGTTTAGGAATTTTGAGGCAACCAATGTATGCAATTGTTAATTAATATCTTTCAATTTCAGAATATTCATTTATTATTTTAAATTACTAAAGCAATATCGTTCAACACACATATAACCTACTGGTGCGTTTTCATTGACCGTCAGTATATATTTGCCGAGTCTGTGTGTGTTTGAGGTTGACTGTCGTCCTTGACTGTTACTTTTCCTGTTCGATTGTTATATCTTCTTTAACACTTTCTACTGAACCATGTAAGGTCGATATTCACGAGAGTGGTTCAAATCGCTCGCTATTGTTATTGCCCCTCAAGTCAATATTGAACCACAAAGAGTTAGCTGTCAATCCGCCCCTAAATGATTAGATTGAAATATACTCGGTAAAAAATTTTTTGGACCAGGGTATATAAAGTCATATAAAAATAAAACTAGTAGATACAATTTAAGTATCTTTTTTTAGTAACCAAGGTCTACCCTACCCGGTTAATTTGATACCAGAAACATTAAATTCCAAACAAGATTTGATCTTAAAAAAATATTGTGAACACACAAAGGGTCTGCAAAAAATGTTGCAAAGTCCATACAAAGTAACAGTTACGGACACATTCGAGTAACCAATAAAAAGATTATTATTTTTCGCAAACTTTCATTGCAAACGATAATTATTGTTGATTGTTGAGCTATTGTGAATTATCAACTGAGATAATAAGAGTTATGGTCGAATGTCATGGTTCAGCGATCATTGTACGGGTTCGAACACTGCCATGGTCTAAAACTTCTTTTACAGAGTATATATTAACGGCAATATGTGTTACGTCCCTTCTGTTGTGTAAAGCCATTTATTATAGATTAATGTGTGGACATTCTATATCGAAATCTCGTCGTTTTAAATACATGTTGACAGCTAATTTTTCTTAGGGACAATATTGACAGGCGTGTCAATAACAACAGCGAGTGATTTGAACCCTACTAATATGTACAGTGTCAAGTGTCCAGACATGTGATCGTCGGGAAAATGTTTACACATTTTGTTGATGCAGAGTTCAAAGAAAAAGTTCCTCTGGTCAACGGTTAGGATAAACATTGTTTTTAAATTAAATTTAACTACTGTGTCGATTGTACCGGCACCAAAACTCGAATAGTTGGAACGAGGTCCATAATGAAGTTATCAACGATGAATTTGGCCTCCGATTGCAGGGTACTAAGAATATTTTACACATCTTTTATCAAACAATAATGTCTTAGCCATAACTTGGAAGGTATTAATAACTGAAGGAAATTTCATGACAATTCAAACAAATGTTGATCACAATTAGGAGGTGTGTCGAGCAAAAATCAACTCCATGTCGAGCAAAAATCAACTCCATATCTTAAAGTTCAAGGTCAAGCTTAAAGTTCAAGGTCAAGCTTGAAGTTCAAATGATTCCAGCTTGTGACTTGGCCATCACTTTTAAAGTTCTGAACGGAATTTCATGAAACTTCACACACATATTATATCATAATGAGAAGTTGTGTGACGCCTCAGAATCAGCTCAAAATGCTGTCTCAATCATAACATTGAAAATACTGATGGGAATTTCACGAAACTTCACACAAATGTTAATTACAATGGTTATAATGGAAGTCAGGGTAAGAGACGAAACTTTTTTAGACACAGCGTCTTTACTATGCCAGCCTCGGATGCACTAGTGATTAATATAATAAATCTTTTGATGGCATTTATCAGTTTTTGCTGACATTTCTTGTTCATCTGCATACTTCATTGAATGCATTTGTGCAATGCTCTATTTTAATATTACATCCATTTTTCTTGCTGTTAATTTCTATTTCAAGTCAACACTGGTGATGATAGTCATAATATATGCAGCTAACTTTTTAAATCTCTAGTCAATTCAGTGGTTCTAAAACTAAAGTCAATATTTTATTGATTTTCATATATAAATACATGCCAGTTCAATTTATTAATTAAACGATAAATGCTTTTAATTTGTTCTGTTAAATTTTGTTGTTTTTTCTAAATAAAAATAAATACTCGCCTACCTACTTACACACAATTTGAAATTAGGATCGTGAATGGGCAACCATAAATATTTTTAAGTGTGGCCTCATGTTGTACCACTAGTATATGCATATAAATGTTTAGCATAATTATAATATTAAATGTTAGGTAAACAATACACGGTTTTAACTATTAATAATGCGTTTAAACATATGACGTCATTATATATAATTTAAATTTTTAAATGCAACTTCCTTTGTAAATCGGAATGTTAAGTCTATAGTAAGACATCCAGTATAACGAGGAACATTCTCATTTATAAACTTAATTTAGTTACGAAAAAAGCAATACATCTATATACAAAAAATATTTCGATGTACACATGAGTGATAGCGTGAGTGTATTCTGGAAATCGGAGAACCTGGGAATACCTACGTCTTTCGATCGGGCGACCACCATACCCTCTCACTAACAATGTTGAGACGGGGAATCGAACACCGGTTGTATAAGTGAGAAGCAAGTGTGCTACGGACTGCGATACCCAGATGCCCATATTTTCTAATTTGTTTTAATTATTGAACTCATGTTAATAATGTGCGATTAATTTTATACATAAACATTATACATTATAGCGCCAGATCTGTTTAATACATTAAAGACAGTCAATATTCAAACAAAAAATCTGTCACAGATGCAAGAATAGTTGTTTTATACCGTAGACATCTTAGTCATACTGATATCGCTCTAGTAGATCTGTACAACTAACTACGATAACGACTATGACATCAGACTAAATACTAAGCACGAGAAAATGTTGGGGCTGATCTCAAAGTTGTAACAACCTGGGTTTTAGTAGGCTCACAGGGGTTTGTGAAGAAAAAAATCCAATGAAAACTCAAATTAATAATACATGTTATTTATATGTCTGTCAATATGTATATACTCAGCAAAAATAGAAAGTATCCACTTTGTTTTCCTGCAAAATCTGAGACTGTAAGAAAGAACTAATAATTGTAGCATGATTTTCTTTTAATAACATCCTTGTTTGATTTTCACACAAAATTTCATCGAAATATACCAAATGCTTAAAAAATAAATCAAACTTTAAAAACATAAGTGTGAAAACAAAATTCACAAAACTTAAAAAATGTAAAGATTAGCGACAATAGCACATATTTATCAGTCTTAGCCCATTCAAATACACAGAACAATGTTCAAAACTTCGCATATATCTCCTGTGTCCACCGTTACACCGAATACACTAAAAAATGCGACGTCTCATGCTTCTGACGTAACGACTGACGAAGCATCGAGCAAATTTGGGACGTTGTATACGTCAGGATGACCCTATCCAAATTGTTCAGGACCTTGCAGCAGCACTTGTCCGCCTAATGGAACACATTACCTCCAGAATTCGTCAGTCGTTACGTCAGAAGCATGCGACGTCGCATTCTTGCGTGTATTCGGTGTAACGGTGGACACATGAGATATTAGCGAGGTTTTGAATAGTTTTCTGTGTATTTGAATCGACTTAGACTGCTGAATCTGTGCTATTGTCTTACCTTTACATTTGTTAAGTTTTGTGAATTTCGTTTTCACACTTTTGTTTTTAAACTGTGATTTATATTTTTATTATCAGGTATATTTCGATGAAATTTTGTGTGAACATCAAACAAGGATGTTATTAAAAGAAAATCATGCTACAATTGTTAGTTCTTTCTTACAGTGTCAGATTTTGCAGGAAAACAAAGTGGATACTTTCTATTTTTGCTGAGTATATATGCGTCATGTGCATCGACCTTTCAAATTATTTTTCTTAATACAGTCTTCAACGCAACCACCCAGACTCGGTTGGAGTTTGAAAGGGGCTTGCCTGAATAATTGATCACTAAATACGTTTTGAGGGGAGTGTACACATCAGATTGCGATCCAAGATTTTGGTTTAAATATTTGTGTGTTGGAGGGGCGGGGCAGCGGGGCAGGGGAGCGAAGGATCCTTCGAAATAAAATGTTTTTCTACATGAGGTTTAGTGAATTTTGTTGTATTTTTACAGAATAATTTTATGTTAAATCCAATGATGACTAACAGTAGAAATGGCGCGCGCCCCATGTTATCCGGCATGCATAGGCTATACTTGTGGGATTTTAAAGGGTAGGGGCGCCGGTCAGCACTATCCCTGAATCCGCCTTAATACATGATAAATACTTTTATCCCCTATGTCTTAGCCTAAAACTAACGCCATAGCCTGGATAGCGAAGACGCTGCGTCTAAAACGTTCTTGGTTCGAATCCCACTGGGAGCTCGAATTGTCAAGTGAGAAAGTGTCAAATTAATGAATTCTTAATAGAAGTTAAAGGTGTTCTTTGTGGTGTGGAAAATTATTGACATTTTCTATTTTAAATGGACTAAATAGGATAAATGAAACTAAAATTACCCTTTATTTGCAAGAATATTCATTGCGGGACAGCAATGTGAGCTATTCTAGGTTACGCACCAGGATACATTTATAGGGACAAACGATAATTTTGCTTGTTTGTTTTTTTAGTCGCGGCATTCTGCTTTTTTACACATTTGAATAGTGCAAATAAATTTATTTACTTATTATTAACTAATGATTATATTTCACCAATAAATGTATTTACACCTATGGTAGTAGTACTTAAAACTCAAATTATACTACCTTTTATTCATTATCTGACTTTATGTACAAACCTTTGTGGGGTTTTGAACAAAAGAAAGATCGTGCAGCTTAACGCCTTGAATTCACAATAGAACAATTTATCAGTTAACCCTAACATCGAAATTGATGAGGCCGCCACTATTAAAAAAAAAATTATTTTACATTGTATGTTATACAGTGACTCATTTATTAAAGAATTGGTTCGTTTTTTGTTCTGCGTTTATAAGGTTTTAAACGTCGGTAGTAAATGGCGTAATCCATGAATCGCGTTAGTGCTTTAGGGTAAATGTGCCATTAACAACGTTTAACTACGTTTAAAATCGCATAAACGCCGAAAAAATGCGCTTGGTATACTTTATCCATTTACTACCGGCAAAATCGAATAAACAGCGAAAAAAATGCGAATTAATTATGGATCTAGGACTGTAGAATTGACAAAAACAGGTCAACAAGTACACACAGCCGGTTACAAATCACTTTACACGTCGTCATCAGTGTTTTTTTACACACGTCTGTAGGCCTATATGTGTAATAGAAAATTCAGTATGTTATACAAGTGATTTCATCGATAAGGATCAGGAATAGTGGATTTACTAGTCAACAAGAAAACGTGTAACCCGCTGCCGCTTACAACTACAAGTCAATCAATGGCTGCATAGCCTTTACACACATATGTACAGTACAGTACATGTCACTCACTATCCGAGTCAGACCACAGAGGTAAGATTCGTTTTCTTTTTTTTTGGCGATGGTTCTTCGCAACGAGTTTAATCCTTGTTTAATTAGTTCACCCATTTATCACTGTTGATCCATGAAAAATGGATTGCATCTGTGATTTCGATGTGCTAGCCTGTTGACTGTAGGTATAATTTCTCGGCGGAGCCGGAGAGTTCGGTAGGCTTACCAGGTTAAGTTGATACTGTGGATTGGCAGTCTTTGATGGCATTATCATGTTTGATGCGGGATTGGGTTACGTGCATGTCGATGTATTATACAATGCAGAAGTAATTTGTTTATGTTGGGCTTGATTGAGTTTGCTGTATGTGTTGGCACTCCCAACATTCTTGTGCTCACTTATTTGTATCGCACATGTTCGCACCAATGCCCAAGTCGTTGCATTTTTGTGTTTACGGACGCTGTGATTGGTAATCTTTCGCGAGTCGTCGATCTCAGCACAGTCCATGCGCATCGATTTTACCAACCCGTAAATATGGTTTATTCCCATTGGCACAGGTTTAAACCAGGATGTGTCAGGTTTTGGGTTCCGCACATGATTTACCGAAAGGAAGAATGCATCTTCCGGACCATTCATAGTGATTGGGCGCTTTTCTTGTGCAATTTGTACGCCTTGACTTGACAGGACATCGCTTTGGATTCCCCTTATTGGTCCAGGCCTTAGGTTTGAATTTCCGCGTATTTGATGGATCTCGACCTGTTCTGGTTTTTGTATGCCTCTCCTTAATATGTGCAATATACTCATCCCCATCTTCGTCGACACGGAGTTCAATGGCTCCCCATTTCAGGGTCTTTTGATCGCGTCCACCTCTCATTCCCATTACAAGTGAAAATGTTACATGGAGTAGATTTGTAACTTGGATGGCGTTTTCAGTGCCAAGTTGTCCGCACTTAAACAGATTATCAATATCATTATCTGTCAGCTCATCAGACTCCTGAGGCTTGCAACCATATCATTGTGATTTCGGAAATGTTAGTTTCGCTTTCATGGCACTGTTTGTGTGGTTGAATTGTAGATTTTTACTTACGGCATGGGTATAACCCTTGTTGCGCAGGTATCTCTCAATGCTGGATAAAAAAAACAACTGTAGACTGTTCATATTCCGTATTGTCAGGTTTTTTAATGATGGCAACAAAATTTCCAATTAATATGTCCAAATCGCTTATTGGAAGGCTTGCTTATGCTCGAAACTCTTCTTGTTTATTGCAGAACTGCCTGAATATGTTCATGTCATGCAGAGTTTTCTTTTGGTGTTTTGATTCTCCTGGTTCGAGATGAATTTCTGAATTTCAGGTGAATTTACAGTCAAAAAATGATTTCCTGTGGCTGGGATGATTCTTTGAGATGAGACTGGCAGGCCAACATTTGGCATTTCCACATACTCAGAACTTGAAAGAATCCAATTTAAATCCTCAGTTTCAAAATCCGACAGAACAGAATCTGAGGCCATTCTGATGTTTACCAGTTCGGTTGAGCTGACGGCAAACGTAAACACCTTTTTTATTTATTTATTTAAATATTAAATAAGTAATTTTTTTGTTATATTTTAAGATTTAATTAATATTTATCAATAATTAGATGAATTTATAAAAAAATATAAAAATAATAAAATGACAAACAGGAAGTAGAAACAGCAACGGGAAGAACAAAACAGAAAGTGTGCAAACAGGAATACTCATGCTTTTGAAAGAATGAACAAAAGGACAGTTTTGTAATCAAAGATCCAAAGCAAATGGCCTATTAATGCTGCCTGGTTGGTTAGAGAATAGATCATGGCGGGGATTTCTTTATTTACGCTGTCCCGTTTAATTGGGATGACAGTAGGGGAAATGTTTGGTTTGGTGCACCCTAGAACCTGGTTTAAACCCCCAGCGGCCTTTTTTGCAACTGACCGTTCCAAGGCGGTAGCCCTACTGTCAACACTTGTTGTGTTTGTGACGTCATATGCCTTTATTATTACTATTGCCATTCTTGTTTGTCTTTTTGCGTGTTTTGGGGTTTAATGTGTTCTGTAAAAGCTGCATTTCCTGTTCGATTTTTATATTTACTTTTATCCAAAAACTTCCGTCCTTGGTTTTTTAAACGTTAAAGGGATTGTTTTGAAAAGATATTTGCCTCACCATCATAAACAGTTAAGCAAACGTATTATAGGTGAATTACATCTTGCACAATTGAGGTTTAAAGACCCTATAAAAACAACTTTTCCAATTGGAAAAATCAAAATTTCAAATGTATTTTTCCAATTGGAAAATTCCAGTTGGAAATATTAACATTTTTAATTGGAAAAATCTAATTGGAAAATTCCAATAAGAAATTTTGAAAATCCATTTACAATTGGAATTTTTCCAAAGAGCCGTACGATAAGAGCTGTATTTGGCCGCTGGATTTGTGAAAATTTCAAACATGGATATTCAAGATAAAAATGTAACAAAGTTGTAGATAAATGTTTCATCTGTTTATGAAAATGAAAAAAATACTCAAAACCATATCTAACGGGGAATATTGTGCTTTGAATGCAGTCAGGTAGGTCGTTTTGAGCAAAAAACGGGAAAAACGGCCATTATAAACGTCAATTGTGAAATAAACCAAAACGGCATCCCAGAGATATTTCCAGAATTCGCGTATAATGCTAATTAAAACCAAGCCTATAAATATCTCTGGGATGCCGTTTTGGTTTATTTCGCTACAGATGATTTAGTGTTTAAAAAGGCAGTAATTGTTTTCGCTATGTTGCTATGAAGAGTTGTCGTTCGTGACAAAACAAGATCGTATCCAAGGAGAGTTATCGTACTTATATAGATGGCGCCATTTACTTCCTGGTTCACGCATGGACAAAATTAACGCTTTATTAGTCTATTTTCCGACAGTAAATGTTATTATTTGTAAATTACACATACTATAATTATAAGCCTCAATTCATTTTAATGCTGTGTGACAGATTATGCAGAAAGTGAATAGTACTTTTCAATTATAAAGAAATATAAAAATATCGGACAGGGAAAGAAGCATTCAAGGAGGACAGTCAACCACAAAACACAGAAACAAACACGCAAACAGACAAACAAGAAGGCAAAACTAATAATAAATGCAAACGACAGCAAAAACACAAAAGGGTCGACAATAAAGTGGAGCAGTAGGTTTTTATTTAAAGGGATATTTATATACTCACCACCTATTGAAAACTTGTGTAAATCACAGACCCTGTCTGCCAGGCATTCATATTTGTTGTACAACCATGATACGCGCCTCCGTTTCGATTCTGAACCCACAGTAGTGAGAGGGGAGAAGGTTTGTAACGCAACGTCTTTGCCTCTCAACCACAGATGCGCTTATCATGGATGAGCCATAATATGCCCCCACCCCCACCACTTCACTGCCCACACCAAGTGTCTAACCCTTAAATTCGGGAAAGTATACCGGTAGCTTGGAAGAGGGTTTTTTTCGCGGGTGGGGGTGGGTAGTGGTGGTGGGGGAGGGGGTAGCGCAGGGATAAACTTGGAATAATCCAACAATCAGTGGTTCCAGCTTCAACGGTGCCAGTGGGTATTATCTCTCTGCCTAAAGGGCATGACAATTCCTTTATCAGAATCAGTTAACACGGGAAGTATTAATAAAATGGCAATCCCATGTATCCACAAAAACATGTAAAATACATTTTGGCATGTGATGGCCTTTTAATCAGATTACTTTAAAAAATTATATTGATTTGAACAACCTCCAAGTGTTGTCATTTATAACACCTTTGAATCTAAACACAGGTGGGCTTGTATTCATGATATATTGTGTTATGGTATTGTTCACAGCCGGAATATTTGTGTAAGCTCTACATACAATTGTGAAGTTCTCTTGGTGCTTTGATTGCATTTTCTGTTTAATATATAGCACTTTTTCTTTATACATTTCCAACAGGAAACAACATGAAGCTTATAGAAGAATGTTCCAATGGAGGATCGGTCCAGTGAACTGCAGGCCTCCTTTTGGACAGAATTCTACAAGACATGTCCAAAATAAACATGGGCACAGTGCAACCCTACACATATGAACTCAAAAAGAGCATTTTGAATGCCAATTGTGATATAATACCTACCTTTGTGGTTGCGTATACCATAGTTATGTTCATTTAAAAATAATAAAATGAATGAAAACAAAAGTGTATTGTCTTGTTTCTTGTTTTTCTTCATGATATCGGGCGTTATGTATTATTTTTGGATATATTGATAAGACTAGAAGTATAAACCGGTTACCTAACAATAACTTCATGTAGCCTATGCAACATGGTTTTATGTTAGAGAGACTTTTGCAGTGAACATATTAATTATTGTTTCATATCATGTCAGGCATAAAAAAAAATATTATTGGCATACACTTGAATGTGTTTTGCTGAAAATCTCAATTGTATAGTACATGTACCTATGTATATGAAACTTTTAGTTTATAGTATGACGCATGCGAGTTTGGTCAGAAGTAATAATGGTTTGATCAGAAGTAACTACTATACTGACCTTAGTGGGACTGGTGGTCATCTGGGAGAATTATGGGTGTCGATTAAATACAAATAAAACCATCATGGTGTGTTTCAGTTTCCTATTCAATGTGCAGACTCTAATCTAAGCCCCATGACCCATATAATTTTATTATTATTGTTAATGAAATAATTGTCTGGTCAGGAAAACTAGCCGAATCGGCTGATTTTCGATGTATTTATCATTAATGTAAATTCATATGATGCTTTAAAACTTGTAATTTCTTCTTTTGTGATCAAAATACACTTTATTTTAATTATATGTACATCTATTACCAATATAAAACCCATTCAAAAATAATATTTATGATTTAGCAACAAAAACCTGCATTAATTGAGTTTTCCAGACCAAACATTTTCATTATAACCAATAACTATTCCAGATTGCCTCCAGTCCCTTTAAAATGATTTCTGCTTGTTATGAAAAGTCCTACATAATGTATATGCATGCAGCTTTGTAGGTGTGTTTCCTTCGAGGTTGCTCAGATGCGGATTAATGCTAAGACCAGAAGATCGAAGGTAAGACCTTGACCCTTAAAACTTCATACACATACAAAAAAAGTCATCTAGATGAACACTGAACATTAATCATGTTAATATAAACAAGTAAAAATGACTGACCTTGACCTATGTTTTGGTCACATGTGTACTATTTGCCTGTATATACGCCCATGCAATGGGAAGTATTATACATGGCGTCCCTTTTGATCTTTTTTTAAGAGGTTTTACCATGTCCTCAATGGGACAGAGAAGTTAAAAACAAAAAAATTGAACACATTTGCGTATCTAAGTCAAATAAAGTTAATTGATTTAAATGTTTGATTTGTTTGTTTGAATGGTTTGGTTTCTTCTTTAGCACATTTTATGCCATATAATTATGTAAGTCGATTTTTTGGTGTGGTAGAGGCGGACCACCCATTGTTCCTGGGTAGAATCAGTGCCGTATACCTCCCGCCATCCGTAAGAATCAACACTTTCTCACAAGTCGAGCTCCCAGTGGGATTCGAACTCGCAGCGGTGAGAAGCGAAAATGTTTAACAACGGAGGCACTTATATTTAAGTTATATACGTCACACTGTTTTAAAACAAGAAAACTCATCTTTTTGTTTTATTATATCCAAGCAGGGTTCATGTAAAATGATACGTTCTTTCCTTTTTAATAATCACATATTATGATTCTTATATCTACGAGATAAGATTTTAAATTAAAACACCCCCACGATATAAATCCTACAGATAAGACACCCCCACGATATAACTTTTTAAGATAAGACACCTCCACGATAGTCGTTTAAATATATCATCTCTATATAAAAAAAATGGAGATTCCGAATTATGATACGAAGACGGAAGAAAATAATTTCGAGAGACTGTATGATTACATGCCCAGTGCCTGTTTTAGAATGTTGATCTGTGGTGGGTCCGGAAGCGGAAAGACAAACACTTTGATTCACATGCTGCTCAAGCCGTTGGTTTACTACGATAAGATTTACCTATACGCAAAACATTTAGAACAAACCAAGTACAAGACGCTCATTGAACGTCTTCAGAAAATCGACACACCTCTCGAAGATATCATAGAAAGCTCGAATGATGATATATCGAGGTCTTATCCTTTCAAAGACGAACCGATAAGAGTCGGCTTGTGCGAGGTCAATAAAACAACCATCAGCGCTATTAAGATACACATTACAGATCCATTGGGGAGAATAATTAATCTCAACGGGGTGGACACGAGTTTCAGATTTATTTTAAAAGAATTAGCCTGAGTAAAATAAAACTATCACTCGCGTAAAAAAAGTGTATGACATTCACAAAGGGGTGTATGTCTATGTGGATAGGAAGAGGGACGCGGATTCATGGATGTGCTTACCTCTGTGGGAAAGAGAGTATTTCAGATTCTGTGAAAACGGTGGGAAACAAAAAAACGGACACCAATTTGCGATCCAAGATAGGACATCCTATTTTGATTGGTACAACGCTTATTTCGAGATTAACTTCCAAGTCAATAAGCTCGCAGATGGTGCCGTATATGTTCATACAGATGATAAAATCGCACTCATCAACGATGCAGCGTCCCTAATTGATAGTCTACAAATGAAGCAGAATGGAAAGACCGTATACGACGGGAATAGCCTATACAGATTCGTCAATGTAAAGAATCAGCTCGAAATGTCTGGTGACTACGCGAAGACTACAGGTTCGAGCCAATTCTTCTACCTGGACACTACAGATGTTGCAGGATCCAGAGTTGATAAAGCTGGTTACAACACAGGATTTACGGCTCGCAAGGCATTAATTGGGAATAACAACCACGTAAAAGCCACCATTCCATTGAACAAGTACTCGTTCTTTGAAATTCTAGAAACAAACCTGCTTCCTCCCAGCCAGATTCAAATCACTCTTCAACTCACGGACGAAAACGTTCTGGTACACAAAATAGCCGCTGTTGATGATGCTCGTGTGGTCATCAACAAACTCGTTCTGTGGGTACCTAGGATGATGTTCAATGCTGAAGGCATGTCATACGTCATGACAAACCACATGACATCCATCAGATGGACATATCTCCGTGAAATGATACAAGATTCTGGAAGTAGTATTCAAAATGATTCGTCCTTTAGGATAAGTGCTGGAGTCAAGAATCCCAGGCATGTGTTTGTGTACTTGCAACGAACCGCCAAGATTAATTCTCAAGTGGAAAACCCTCACCGGTTGGACACCTTTAAGCTCAATGCTAACAACAACAACTGCTCTCTGCAAACGGCGAGACTAGAGGTAGGTAACGGGATCTATTACATAGAAGCTGATTACAGCCACGATAATATCATAAGAATATTCCGAGACGTCAATAACTACTCGTACAAACAAAACGACAAGAACACTGGTTCACTCCTCAACACATCCAGTTTCAAATCTCTCTTTGGAATGCTCTATTTCAATCTGAATTACGAACATGATGAGGATGGTGTTGACCCAAAACAGCTCAACCTGAAATTCAAGTTGAACATCGCACCCACTGCAGAGTATAAGGTGTATGCTTTAGTCTTGTACGAAGAAGACGTTGTTATTGATAATGTAGGAAACGAATTAGTGATCGTGTATGAATGGGTTAAAGAAATAATGTAAAGTAACACAAATATAATGGAATTCGGTAATATTATACAATATACAAAATACGGTACGGCTTCTATTCCAATAAAGAGATGTAGAGTTAATAATCAAAAAGTAAAAACGAAGGGGTTGACAAAGATTAAGTTTAATTAATACCAGTTACCTCTAATCTTAGACCAAAAGTTGATGGAGGATTTTAATAAAATTGAAGACGACATAAACGAACGTCTTGCATTAGAAGAAAAATACAATCCTATTACAATAGTGTACGGTAATTTAATTATCCAAAAGTAAATCTTTCATATGTTGGTCGTTTTAAAAATAAAACTGAATAAGATACAGTTACGATAAGTATTCGCTCCATATATTTAGGTGATAAAAATAAAGCGAGTGTACAAATGTATGCATGCTAAAAAAATAAGTTCATTCGTATTTTTTGACGAGCGAAAAACAACCAGCAGACCACCACAGAAAATAATAAAATTATATTTCCTGGTTACCAGGAAAATATGTCTGGAGTGACATCCATGAATTTAATTTAAATATTATCTTGTACTATATTAAAAATGCTCAGTTTAAAACATGGTCAACTGACGGGAAACTTTCCGCTCATGTTAACCCCCACACAGATTAACAGTATCGGTAAGGATCGACGAAATGGTGTTGATTTGGATCTCACCTTTTCAAAAACACAAATGAGAGATCAGACGAAGAATAGAGGATTGCTCGGAGGTCTAATGGGAGTGCTGACTAAAACAATATTGCCGGAAGTTGCTAAAATCGCGCCTAAATTGATAGTGACGTTTGGGGTTGGAGCATTGAGCGGACTCGCGAGCACGGGAGTGTCAAAAATATTTGGAAATGAAATGATCGCAATTCCACACCATAAAAAGGACAGGCTGATGAAAGCGAGTAGGTTGACACCTTCTCAGAAAAAAGACATTGGCAAACAGCAGAGGAGACTGTTGCATTACATTGACGCCACAACAACAACAAAATGGTGGATTGTTGGGGATGCTCGTATCACTAGCAATCCAACGTTCGAATCAATTCTAGGATCGGACATACGGGTTGAAAAAAATAGAATTCAGAAACGAACCGATATCGAATTTCGACATGTTAAAGTGGGTGAAGGTACTTGGGATAAAACATTTTGAGAGCATTTTCAGTAAAGATAAATTGCCGGATATCCCAAGCCTTTAGAATGCGGGATCATTAATCTAGACGATTAGGTGGGTATGGGTACTCATTGGGTATGTTACTATGATAAGATTTACTTTGATTCATTCTGGTTACGACCACCAGAGGAGGTATCTACGAGATGAGCTGAAATATAACGATATACAATATCAAGATAAGAGAAGCGTGCTTTGCGGATAATTTTGTCTGTTTTTTCTCAAACAGTTGCAATAAGGACATAGTGCGTACGATGTGTTGTATAAGCTGTTGACCCCGTTCGATCCAATCCAAAAACGAAACGGTCATAAAAAAACATTTCGCTCATATATAAAATCAGTTATTGCGTCAAAGAGAAGAAAGTCACTCCAAGCGTTAATCCGCACTACGTGACAACAAAAAATAATAGGTAAATGATGAAGTCTCTTCTTGCGGAATCACCAAGACTCAGTTTGTAAAGGCCATGCTTCCGCTGCTACCCAAAAACGGACTTACGCTTCCCGGATACAAATTCTGCGGACCGGGTAATCTTCTAGAAGCGGGTCAACCAAAAAAACAACTAGACGCGGTATGTATGATGCACGATTACTGGTATGACCAAAATTCCGGTAACAAGTCAAAATGTGACAAGGACATGTTGTCCGATTTGAACACTAGCAAGTCGAAAACAGGTGGTGAAGCGAAGGCTAAAAATGTGATCGTGAGACCTGTCATTGGTGTAAAGCACAAACTAGGTCTCGGAGTCTCAAAAAAAAAGCTTCGAGTGATAAGTTAGCGGATGAATTACATAAACCCATCAGGTGAAAATTCCCACATGGTTGATATGCAAGCATTTTCCAAGTATAACAAAGGAGTAAAATACCTCTTGACTGTCATTGATGTATTCAGCAAGAACGCTTGGGCCATTCCTTCGCAAAACAAAATCGGAGTATAGGTCACGAAAGCCTTTGAAAACCTATTGAGAGAGGGTCGAACACCCACTAAATTATGGGTGGACCAGGGTGTTGAGTTTTACAACATAACCTTCATAGAGATGCTCGAAACCCGCAATATTGAAATGTATCACACGTTCAATCAGGGGGAGGCCGTCATCGTAGAAAGATTTAACCGAACATTAAAAGAACGAATGTGCAAATACTTCAGGACGAGTAATACCAACACGTACTTGGAGGTACTGCCAGGGTTGTTAAACAGCTACAACAACACGAGCAATAGCAGCATTAAGATGACACCCAACGAAGCGAGTCAAAAGGAAAACGAGGGTATGGTTTATTCGATACGTTTAAAACGTCATGTCATCTGGATGTAGAACATCAAACGGTGTTACCTAAATTCAAGGTGGGAGAAAAAAGTACGCATCAGCAAGTACAAACGAACATTCGAAAAAGGCTATACTCCTAATTGGACGGAAGAAATATTCGTCATTGACGAGATTCAGTATACTAGTCCCATCACGTACATTCTCAAAGATTTGAATGATGAGCTCATAAGTGGAAGTTTCTACGAAGCAGAATTGCAGAAGGCATACCAAGAGATCTTTAAAATCGAAAAGGTAATCAAACGTCAAAAGAATAAAGCGTTGGTAAAATGGAAGGGGTATGATGATTCCTTCAACTCTTGGGTACCATTGAAAGATATTCGAGATTTATAATTTTCAACTTTCAACTTCGACTTCATAAACTGTTCCTGTTGTTTTACATTTTATAGTTTTATACCACTTTACTAATGCTGGATTTCCCACAAAATATTTACCAAATTGATATATAGATTTGAAGTGTAGAATTTCACCGGTGTCAACATTTTAAGCTTGTACCGCTATTCTTTGGTTTTGAATATGTCTTAAAAAAATATAATCGCACTTTTGATGTTTCGCTGGAACGTCGTTTGCTTCTAATTCCAGCAAGGCTTTCAACTCTGATTTATGCATTTTTTAATAACCAATTAACCCTCGTTCTTTCGCCATTGAGAGTAGTTTTGGTCGGAGTGACTGTGCAGGTGGTGCTTGTACATTCATTTCAGGAATGGGAGCATCAATCAATTGTACCGCTGAAGGTGGTGGCGGAGGGGCTGCTTGTCCCAATTTGGAGTAACCTTGCTGCTTAGCAAAGGCGTGGAATTCCTCCATATTCTTATTCGCTAATACCGCTAACGCTTGTACTGCTTGTACATTCAATTCAGGAATGGGAGCATCAATCAAGTGTACCGCTGGCGCTTGTGCTTGCACGTTCATTTCAGGAATGGGCGCATGTACCGGTGCTGGCGCTTGCACATTTATTTCAGGAATGGGAACATGTACTGCTTGTGCTGGCGCTGGTTCCAATAATGCAATCAAATCTGCCTTTCTCAAATTGGAATAACCTTGCTGCTTAGCATTGGTGGTCATTTCCTTCATATTCTTGTTTTTCATATTCGACATTGTATATTTATTACTTTATATTATTCCTTAAAGTCATATTCAAAATCTTTTTTTTTTTTCTTTTTTTTTTTTTTTAATAATTATGTTGTTGTTTTTTTATTGTTTTTTTTTTAAGTGGGGTTCGTAGTTCAAATTAAGACAACAGGTCAGAACTGTCATTATCTATCTGCTTATATGCTACAGATATACTATACAGATAATAATATATGGGCATTTCGTATCACATCCTGTATTGCCCCGAGATGCCAATATCTGCCCGTGAGTTGATATTTGTCTGATAGAGGGCACGATATGAACATTTCCATATTTTATTCTATGTATGACATATACTTCAAACAATATTTTGTTATTTTAGCGGTTATAGGAGAATAATGATTAAATATTTATTTACACCGTCCTTTTTAAAACCGTTTTGTTTTTCATTTCAGAGACATCATCTGATTTCGAGATGCCCATCGTTCGTCAAATACCAATGCATTCCTGAAAGATATGTGGATTTTACAGTGATCGCAAGAGTCTGCACTTCAGGAAATATAACAATTTCATTAGGCCAAATCAGAAACGCGGTTAGTTTTTCTTTGGCCTTAGGTGTTACGGTGTATACCGGTTACTGCGTATGACGCTTGAGATGTGTCCGTCTGATGATGACTTCAATTAGGCGATCCCGAGAACTGAGCAAATGTTACTTTTTTAAAGAACCAAAATGAACATATATCTCACAGAGACTCTAAATAATGTGTAAAGCTGTTAAAAAACACAACATGTATACAATGTCATACTAATCACATTAAAAAAATAGGTTTGTTTGCCATACAATATCTGGCATCATACTGTAGTAATTTGTTTGTGTGAATAGTGTTTTACGTCATTTTAAGCACATTTTAGGGCATATATGACGGTCGATTTTTTGTGGTAGAGGCAGAAATACCATTTAAAGTGAATAATTAAGTATGAAGTGAATACATTTCATTGTTGTAGTCTTTAATAATTGTTTAGGTTATTAATATAATATAAATAAAATAATGTATTATTTATTATTTAGTTCAGTTTTGTTATATAAAAGATAAGCCCTTCACCTAGATGATGATCTATGTATAAAATGTGATTCCATTTGTTTGTATATGTGAAACTGAAACATTATCTTTTGTGAACACTAGGTCATTTTAATATATTTATCGTTTTTTCAAGCTTTTGAAATAGATATTTTGTAATTAAAGGGACACGTGGCAATCGTAAAGTGTACATCAAGCATTGAATTTAG
This sequence comes from Cyrtodaria siliqua, assembly GCA_037043455.1. Lineage (NCBI taxonomy): Eukaryota > Metazoa > Mollusca > Bivalvia > Adapedonta > Hiatellidae > Cyrtodaria > Cyrtodaria siliqua. Next base: position 171,148 of record JAWPHD010002204.1, read on the forward strand.
CGTCTCGATTTATTCATCAAGTATTATTTTGACTTTAAACCTGCTTGCATATTATTAAATAAAATTTTGAGTTTCCTTTATTTTCATCTTATTCTAGTACACGTTTACATATATTATTGCTGCAATATAATCAATGGTTAATACTATGCAGAAATATGTGCTTTAAACTATTCTTATAATTATATTAATGATTGAATAAATGCAAGTTATGTAGAAAAACTAACAGGATGTTGGGCATTTTTATAAAATAAAGATTGCCATGTGTCCCTTTAATGGTTTAAATTATACACAGAAATAGAAATAATTCACTCTGGTAACTTACTCTTCTCACTTTGCACGTCTTTAAACGTGTTTTGTTGTATTTAATTGAGCGTTACTCGTACGGTAAAGCAAATGTCGTTGGTCGAGCTTGGTAAAGTAAAATTCATAGTGTTGAAGAGTGCATAACAAATATTCGAATGATAGATATATTTATATGAGAACTTAACACTTGTTTTTGTGTCGCCTGCGTAGCATGGCATACACTTAGGGATCACTTAGTCCGTCGTCTATCGTGTCCGTTATCGTCGTCCGTCCTTCACACTTTAACCTGCAAGCAGACCTTTGCAGTATCTTGAAAAAGTATTTTACCTATTTTCATAAAAGTTAATAAACATCTTCATCGTATCTAAAGGAAGGTCGTTACATATGTCCAATAACTCTGACTTTCATTTCGGCAGAGTTATGTCCCATTTGCATTAAACTTTAACATGCAACCTGACCAAGCTCTAACTTTAAATAAGTTCATGGCACTGCAGGCAGCACAAGTGTTCCTTGGAACACCCACCCTTTTAGTTCTTATACCAGAAAGATATGTACATGTGTACATCTTTATTTTTTACTTCTCCTTATACCTAGGTCAACTTTAGTGTAATCCCATTGAAATTGCAGTAAAAAAATATATATACACATTAAACTAAAACAATCCTGAATATTTTAACAGGCAACTTCTAGTTTAATATGTTTACACTTTTATCTAGACAGTGCGTCACTTGACAAATAAATTCCGAACTTGATAACATGTGTATTGGTTACAATATGTACTCAGCTTGTAATGTGTGTACTGATTAATTCACATATTTATCAAGTATATACATGTATATATATAGCCTACTATTCTTGGATAGCACTATTTAGATAAAAGTGCGAACATACTAAACTGGAAGTTGCATCTGGGGGACCTGGATTCAAGCCTCAACTTTGTCAGTGTGTTTTTGACCTAGCCTCATCCAATGGATGGGGAAGAAAATTGGGTTGTCCCGTGAATTGGAGTTGATTGTGTGCAGTATCGGTAGAAAGAAAAAGAGGAAAAACAGGCAGAATGATGTAAAGGCTTTCGTCATTGCACAGAAAATGTATGAGTGAGCCCTCTCCCTGGGCCTCAAAGAATCTTAAAGATAAAAAAGCAAAACATTCCAACAATTATGTATAATTGAAGTTAGAACTTAAAATAGTGAGCCTGACAACATAACATTTTAGATGTAAAGAGTATGTGGGAGGCACCCCTCCCGCTTGGATCTGCACTTGTGATCAGGTTCATATTCCTACATTCAGAACTAGTTTTTATTGTGTCGCCTGCGTAGCATAGCAGTCACTTAGGGATCACTATGTCCGTCATCGTCCGTCCATCGCGCTTTAACATACAACCTAACCTTGGCCATAAATTAAAAAGTATTTAACCTATGTTCATGAAACTTCACACACATCTTCATCTTACCTCAAGAATGTAGTTACAAATGTGCAATAACTCTGACTTTCATTTTGGCAGAGTTATGCCCTTTATAGAAGACTAACCTGCAACCTAACTTAGGAAATAGGCACACGGCAGGCGACACAAGTGTTTCCCGAAACACACTTCTAATGATAGGGGGTAGGGTGGGGGATGGTGGGGGTGAGCTCAGTGAAATATAAATCTCTTAATTCACTTTGGGTGTGGTGGAGGGATAGCCTAATAAATAGGACTGCCGCTTTGTTTTAATATTCTGACGTAAAATATGGCTGCATATGATTCTCGCCAAATAATAATAAAAAAGGTGTATATTGCTCAGTTGAGTTCCATGATTCCAGGATGGACTATCAACACGCACACCAAGAAGTTGAAAAATGGTCGATCTTTTTAACGTTAGGCTATTTTTCAGACTTTATGGGGCGTTCAATAATACCCCCTTCACCGAATACGCACCTGAATATGTTCACTGACGGACGTTATACTTTTTAAACGGCAGTGCCGAGTCGAAAATATTATCGTTTTAGCGTGTAATTTTGATCAAGAAATAACATGAGTTTTGTCACACGTAGCACACGTCATGCACTATATGAGCTTAAACAACATATTTTTAGTATCTCCTTGTAGTTAATTAAAAAAGAACACAAGTGTTAACACTTTTTTTAACAATGGCATCTCTTACTAGTTATTTCTCTCGCTTCGAAATCTGTCATTACGTGGTCCCGCCTTAATTCCATTAAGCGATGGGAAATCTTATATTAGCAGAAATTAATAACGGATATTTCAAAATTAAAACACGTTAACAAACATTTTTTACTGACAAAATGCGATAACCTGTTTAAAATTACCTAATAAATGTGTTAATCTTAAAATATGAAAACTTTTAAAGCCGAAATTAAGGTTTCATTTCATACCCCAGCAAACCCCGATTTCCCTTCTTGGAGAAGGAGTTGGATGGGGTATGAACGTTATTACTCGGATCACGTAATGAATAGGTGAATCTCGCAATTTCTCAGGCAGTAAAGCTTCCAAAAGTAAATACAGCTGAAAATGACGAAACTTGAAGGGGAACTGAAATTTTAATCATGTAAATGGTTCATAATGTTCCAAGAAAATGGCGGCCGTTATATTTTGTTTGACGTTGACGGAAAATGACGTTGTCATGTGTTGCTAGGAAAAGTAGTCGGCGAAGGTAAAAACAACAACTGAGCTTCCCACCTGAAAAGAGCTATGCAATGTATTTTTTCTAAAACATAATAACCGCACTATTGGATTACAAAGTAGTACAAGTACATGAAAGCATCATAAAAACATTTGATTGTTCGTCGTTTAGCTTGGTGTTACAGTTATTTATTAGTAGCGTTTATGTGTTGTTTCGTGTTTTCGCGTGGAGTTTCTTTTTTTTTGTTTTGTTATTTCACCTGTGTAATTTCGTCTTTTCGGTTTTTCGTTATTTCACCCGGATAATTCGTCCAAGTTGTTTCGTGCTTTTGAATGGACTACACACTTTTTAAATCAGGGGCTAAACGCAATTAAAACTAATTATTTAAACCAAAGGAGAAAATGGTGCCATATCCTAGTTTCGATATTTCGTCACGAAATTACGAAAAAGCAATGAAAAAAAAAGAAAAAAAAAGCATGATATAAGGCTGATAAAAAGAGAAGAATTAACTGTGTAAACACTGCGTAATTTCGCCTGGGGTTATTTAGCTTTGACATAACGCCGGAGTCACTATAGAATATAGCACTGGAGACGCAATTCAAGTATATATACCCCATACTGGGACAAACCTCACATATTACATTCATGTTCCTTTATACTGGTGGCTCTTTTGTGCTATACTTTTTTTTATTCTTTCAAACGAGAATATAAAAGCTCCCTTGGACATAACGAAAACAAGCCGGAAGAAGTTATGAAAAAAAAGAAGAACGAAATAACGCCGACCGAAATTTAAAATCAAAAAAACAATTAACGAAATTAGTGCACGTCCTAAAATATGTATAGCTCCGTGGTATAAAAGGATGAATCGTTTTTTAATTATTATAAATAGGCCTCTTACTGTGTTGGAATGAGCACATAAGGTCTCACACCTCTATTATCTCCCCTGAAAGCTCACGGACCTAGAGACAAAAGGAAAACAGATAATAATTCTATTTTTTCTCAATTTTAGGCAATTTTTAATTTGAAAAATAGGCTTTTCTTTGCTTTAGCATACATCTGCAGTGTAAAAGACAGATGATACAGAAATTCCCATGTTGATATGAGGTTTCATTCAAATTTCAGAATTGTTTGACCGAAGCACCACATATTCAGCTAGATAGTGTATGAATTTTGTATTTTCCATAGGGTTCACAAAACATGAGCGAGAAAAAAAACCAACCTGGCTAACTTATATATTTTATTGTTTTAAATTACTGGTCTTGGCTATACTGAAGATATTAAACCAACAACAATGTCTGCTGCCCTGCTTTGAAGCTCAGATGTTGGAAAAGGCTGTACAGTAACCCTTTGGGAAAATTAATTGTGGTGTGAGACCATAACCACTTTATAAAAATGCACGATTTTTTTTAAGTGGGAACATTTAAATATTTTCGCTTTTACTTCGCGATTGTTTCCTCACTTCTCGATGAATATATAACATACCATGGGATAGAAACGTTTTTTCGCTGGGCACCATGGGACGGATTTTGTTTTTCGAATCGATAACATTGGGACTGCAACAATTTTTGTCGGAGTTTCGTTTACCCCGGTCCCATCCCCCCGATAAATATTGCATGGTCCCATAAATACCAACTAGGAAGTAATGCGGTTTGATTTGATACATGTACATTCACCGCCATAAATACCAACTAGGAAGTAATGCGGTTTGATTTTATACATGTACATACACCGTACACTTACTATACGTTTAATCATATATGTAGTAATTTTGTCTCGTAATTTATATCGGACTGAATCTAGTTTCAACAGTAACTTTCTTTTATTCAGAGGCGTATACAATGTGTCGAACTGAATCATATATTTTTATTATTGCAGTGTTTCATGTTGGATTTCTTACAGGTAAGTCGCTTTTTTGAAAAAGAAAATGTATGTTAGCTATCGATAATTTAAAGTGTTTACAGAGGCTCACATTACTATAAAACTGTACCTTTTAATACGGAAAGTGTTGAAGTTATCTCGCCCTGTCGACGTTATCTCGCCCGACATAATAATAACGGCATATCAATTTATGACAACCTTTATCCCAACCTTCACCCCCATCCCGCTATACCCCATTATCCCACCCGAAAAAACACTCATCAAATGTTTGTTTCTTGTATATTGTGTCAACAGATTGACGTGGTGGGTGGGGGCAAACACATAAGCTGGCTCTCCTCTCAACCATCCCCACTCCCCACCAACCCCCAAAAACACCGCTTAAAATATTGGGAGGAGGACTCGGATCATCGGCTCATACGACAAAACGCCATGATTGTGAAACATTGGATTAAGGAGAATAATGAAATGAGATATTTCTTAAAGATAAATGTGAAGGGAAAAAACAATTACTCACTTATATACATCAGTTCACATTATAACCTTGCAGAATTAAGTAACATAAAGTGCATCATTATTCAGACACGTTTTATTTACAAGTGTATAATGTATAACTTTTAGTTGCGACATTATGTTTACACAATATAACTCGGATAAAGTGATAATATCCGTAACTTGTAGCTTATAAAACACAAACTGATTTCGCTGATAAACATTCCACAACAATTACTATCAATGGATTTTGTACTTAAGCCGTGACCTCACACTGAATTTTGGGTGAGTCCATTTATTAGGCATGTTCCTTTCAGGGGCATGCTCTCAGCTCATATATTAATTGAACTGTACATTGTTTTATCTGTATGATACAGTGGCCGTGACAGTTAAAGACACATTTCGAGCCTATTGTATTTGGGGGGGAAAGAATTTCTATAGGTAACTGTAAATCGCAGTTAGAAATACATTTGCACAAGGAAATTGAGATTACTAGTTTTTTGTAAAAGGATGAGGCCCGTCCCATAAAGAGTGTATAATAATGTAGTAAAAATGATAACCGTTTTGCATTTTATGTGCACTTGTATATATGTTAAAACAACTATGTATAGATGGATTTTCTTAAAAAAGACCCGTGTTAACAGTTAATAGTTTTTGTATTTTTAGAACAATATACTCTATTATCAGTTACTTCTCTGCCATGTTTTAGTAAATCTCAAATGCAGGAAACTCATCGGGACTTCAAAATTCAAAAATCGTTGTCATCTGTCAGTGTTTTTGATCACCTGAGCCGAAGGCTCAATGTGATGTTTTGGTATCACTCTTCGTCCGTCGTCCGTCCGTTGTCTGTCCGTCAAACGTCGTCGTCGTTATCTTTTGCTTCTGACGACTTTTTCTCAGAAACCGCTTGTCGGAACTTTACCTTAGCCTCGTCCGTCGGATGGGGACGTAAACCGAGCGGTCCCGTGTATCGGTCTATCCTCCGAGCACGTTAAAGAACCATAGGAATCTATTTGATAATAAGAGTAGGGCAGGTTCCCGGATTCCTATGTATCCTTCCCCTCTCTCTGGGGCGGCTCTAAATAACCTATACTGTGTTGATATGCCGTTAAACAACATTCAATTCAATTCGGAATTCAACCAAATCTTATATGAATTCGTTAAACTGGATGTTATAGTTACACCAACAGCTAAGTCCATTTGGTGACATTCCAGCTTTTTATTGGTGAGGGAAGACCCCAGGTACAAACCCGGGCATCTTTTTCGTGCAAGGGCGCGCACCTGAGTAGAACCACCGACGTTTCGCAAGCAAGCTGGATAGCTTGATACTCACATACTAAACAGTCCTGGCCCCATGGGGAATCGAACCCACAGTGGTGAGGGACATGTGATTTCAAGTCTGAGACCACTCGACCACGGACGACCCCAAGTTTATGTGAAGCATCATTATATGTTTGTTCGAATGGTGCACATGAGGTCATAAATGCCCCCGCAATGGGGCTTATCAGTTTCATTTAACAAATCTTAAAAAATCTTCTGCAAAAATACAAGTGTAGACAGTGGTTACCAAATCCGTATGGACAACCTAATATGGGCCATAGGTGGAACTAATATTAATATATGGTGCAGTAAAATTATCACTTCCAGTTTGTGTGTTGTTGTTTCTTTTCTGATATTAATAATAACAACAAGAGAATCGGTAGAACCGATGGATGCATCCCGAAAGTTACACAGAAAAAAGTAATGTTTAGTGTGAGTGCTTCCTTATTCTAAATGAATCCGTATTGAACTCTATTATGTTTCGGATAAGATTTTTCAAAAAAGGGAGATAATTAAAAAGGTAGTGAAGCTAGAGTTATGGTTCCTATTAAATGCACTCCGTCTCATTGTCCTAATCATTCACACAAATTTTAATCAAGCATACTTTTTGAGTTATGCTCCGGACAAAAAGTGTGACGTACGGACGCACACACGGACGGACGGAAAAAGCTGCGACTATATGCTCCCCCATAATAAACAATCTAGTGTTTTTAGTTACAATATATTTTATATCAAAAACTAAGGTAATAGTAAATGAAAAGAAAAAACTGTGATGGGGCCTCAATATAATGTCTCTGTGGTAATCAGTCAGCGAGAAGTTAGCAGTTAAAAAGCATGCTATCCATGACTTTTCAACGACTACAATCAGCTGGGAAATGTGTCTTTAAGTAGTTGGGTATACATATAGGAAACTACTTGAAAGGTCGTGGGTTAGAGTCACACTATCGGTTTATGTTTTCACTTGTTTTTTCATGTATACATTTCACTGAATATAAATCAGACTGTCATTTGATATATGCTTTTAATTGTGATAACAATAAGAGCTATGATTATGATTCTCAATGGGTAACGTAAGGTCTGCTTTTTATGAATATGTTTACCTTAACAGCTACGTGTATGACACTAAACGTTTAACCTATTTACGATGAGAAAAAGTATTGAATTCAATAATATATTTTCACAACTTATGATTTTTTATTATAGCAATCAATGCCTTTTGGATAGTGGGGCTTGACTGATGAGGGTGTTCTTGTATATTTCATCAATTTGCGTTAATTTCTATATTGGTATTTTCATGATGTATTCCTTTCTTTTCTTTTTGTATCACGCAATTTAATAAAAAAATAAAACATTGAAATTTCATGTTCAACATTATGACGTCGTTTTATAAAAGAAGTACAATGCTTGGTGTCAAATCCTCGTCCTTTTAAAAACGTATCAGAATGCACCAAATTAGTTTTGATGCGTTTGTAGAACGATTGTAGGGCCGATTCTGCCCGGTTTCGATTCTGCCGGGCCCCACCTCAATATTCTGGCCATTTGTCCAAATGAATTCCTTACAAATATGAATTGATTGTCCCACCAACATAACCTCTAATCCTGTTTCAACCCCATACAATAGTCTTATTTTAAATATTCCAACTGCTTGTTTGTGCATGGATTTTGATTTAAACCTATTTAAGTTTGTTTGGTTTTCAACGAATTAGCATAATTATACATGCAAACTTGATGCGATAATAACAGCTTCCCACGGATTGGATCCGGGCCTGTTTATATGGTAACAGTGGTGTATCGGGACGGGTGGGTGCGGGGGAGAGGGGAGGTGGGGGAGGAAGAGGAGTGGTTGAACCACATTTGTGGATTCCGTGTAAAGTGAATTTCGCAAGTTCTTACACTGCAGCCGTGTGTATATATTTGTATATTCTCCTTTATCGCCGACCAATTGTACGTACTTGAACCACAACTGTTCTTTAAGACATGTGTACGATATCACTGGTTTATAGAATCGTATGATCTTCCGGCTAGCTAATATACATGTACATATTAAAGGGATAGACAGCAAACTTGATTTTTTTTTCAACTCGCGGTGACTCTGTTATTTTGTCTACAAAACTTGCATTTAGCAATCATACATATTGTTTATTAGAATACTTAAATGCATATTGTTTGAGTAGAATCACGAAGACAATTATTTACTGATACTAAGGGTCAAGATGGTGTTAGATTAATAAATCGAAACTATTTTGTCACTGCTTGATAAAAAGAGATTGCCGTCTGGTCCTTTAACACGCCATTCATCTCCAACAAATGCAAAATAAACTATCAACTGTGCTCTTGGATGGATCTATGTTCATGAATTAATATGTCAGGCCTGCCAAAACGTTTTAACATAAAATCCTGAGATTTTTAAAATTTAAGATTTAAAACGCGCGAAGAACTTTTTAAATGGAAATTTGGAGCGCGCAACTTGATTTCCACACTATTTGTTAAAGCGCAAATTTAAATTATTTATGCAATTAATACAAGTGGATGCATTGTTTGAAAGTTATAGAAAATAATAAATTAGCATAGCATAGCAATTTGATTAGAAAGACTTGGTTAAGTTTCTAACACTACTGTTGTTTTTTATGAAATTGCTCTTACTTTTCTACACAGATGCGTACTAAATGCAAATACAAAGTCAACTCTACAAATTATAATCATCGTACACAGCAGCAGCTGTTATAGTGGTACCACACACTAGGAGTTGCTAGTTCCTCACATTTGCTATTTCAGTTAGCTTGACCAATAAAAGATATTGCTTCATTATGCATGTCGTTATGCCACTGAATGAACTAATTATGTCCGTTGGTGTTAATTGTATATGCGATAATGTGCCAGTACTCAATTGATCGATGATCGATTTAAGGCCATCTTGGCCCCCTTGTTAACAGTATAAAATATTGTAAAACAATGGGTTTCATTGCCTTTGTCAGCACTGACCGTTGTGCCATCATGACGTCATCTGATATGTAAAGCCCGTTTGATCCGGTTCTGATCAAAATCTTGTTATTGTTGATATCGTCTTATTTTTACAGCCCAGCCTACACTTAGTGTTCCTCCTGCTGGTAACTGTGGAGATAACACAGTTCTGACATGTCACTACACTGGGGTATTTCCGATGTCATGGAGATGGATTTTTGACACTCGTGATCTCATGACAAATGGTGGAATAATACGTCCAGAGGAAGCCAGCAAATATACTGAAACTATAAACACTACAACCAGCACATTTTCCCTCACTATTAAGAATACCACATCAACAGATGCAGTAGCTTACAAATGTCGAACGGGATTTTCAAGTTCTGAACCAAAGATACTGAAATTTGAATGTAAGTTGAAATACCTTCTAATTAGCGATTTCCATGTTACAGTGGAAATACCTCGAATGTTTTTTCTGATTATTTGTATATTAGGGATTTTAGCTCTACTGGCCAAAGGCCATGCGAGCTTATGGGATCGCTTTTCGTCCGTCTGTCTGTCTGTATGTTAGCAATTTTATAAAATCGACATCTCCTCTGAAACCGCTTGAAGGATTTTGATGAAACTTTCACAATGTTACTTGGGAGGGCCCCTCATAGATTTGTGTTTTTCATGGCCGCCAGTCATCCAAGATGGCCGCCATGGCTAAAACTAGGTCAAATTTAAGGAATTTTCAAACGGCATCTCCTCCGAAACCACTTATTCCATTTTTGTTAAATACCACAAACATGTTCCTTGGGTTGGCCAGTAGTATAGCAACGAGGGGTACCAGGCCAGTTTCCCATCGCGGGGAACGAGAAAAACTAGTGAAATATGCCAGGGGGGACTCAGGCGTAACTCTCATTTATATCACTCAGATCTAAATGTAAGTGACGCCTAAATCAACATCCCAACATATTTCAACAGTTTTCTCAAGCAACCCCGCTCTGGGAAACTCGCCTGATACCCCTCGTTTCTATACTACTAATCAATCCGGTTTGTCGTTTCTCTCATACAATTCAACTAATAAATTTTTTGCAATTCATTTTATAATTTTTTGCAAAAGCCACGTGTCATGCGCATGCCTTTACATTAACGGCTGTACGAGTTATTTTTAAGCAGCTGTGCACAGCCGTTAATGTGATCACCTGGTTTTAATTAGGAAATCTACGCTTGCGCTCATCCAACAATCCATTTAACTTTTCAATGGGCTGGCTCGCTCCATAGACATCACCAGAACTCCATTTGGTATATCTCTACCGAAACGAAACGGAGAGATACATCTGAAGTTTGACGAGGTTTGTTACCAGCAAACACATATCAGAGAAAAATTCTTTAGCAGCTGCACCCCAATATTAGTTTGCTAGTAACGGAACTACACAGATACCATCTACTAAGCGCCACGATTGCGAAACTACAACAAGTTAGTAAATAACTGTCATTTTCACCAGGTAACCGACACTTGCTTACACGTAACCGATAGATACATAACTCGATCGTCTATATATACTATACCACCTACCGCAGAACTTTAAAAAGGGTTTTAAATTTGCATAAATTTAAATTATCATAGTTAGTAATTCTTATTAGTATTGTGCTGCAATACAATCTGATTAATTAGTTGTGTTAGTAATAATAGCGTTAACAGGCACTTTAATATTTGTAAAAGTACTTTTAAATATTAATTAAAACAAAAAATTGTCACAAAACGTTAAATCTTTTTAGCGCCATATTAGAAAAACATAAAGAGAGATTCATCATTGTTCCACATATAATTTTACTTGTATGCTAACGTATCTTGTCCGTTATCTAGTATGTACCGTTTATCATCATAAGCTGATCAACTTTTTTTATTTATTGCATAGCTGCCTATGTTATGCTTTTGTGATCTAATGACTTTCATCTCATGGTGAGCTTCTGTTGCCGTAAACAAAATATTTTTGTAATCATCATGTGCTATCTGTTTTTTAACAACACACTTTTTAACACCCTTACATTTCTTTGCGCTAACCTCATTATCTAGCACATACGAATATAGTTTACTTCGCAAACCATCAAATCCAACAATAGACATACCGCTCGTTTCATCTTTCATCTTGCCAATAACCTTTTTATTATCATTAAAATGAAACTGACTTTTTGGATCATAATCACAATTACCAAAAAGTGCTTTATCCTTGTAAAAGTCTGCATTCACATTTTTTGTTTTTATTTCATAGCAAGGAATCGGTATCAGTAAATAATAACTTAGCTTTTCTGTCATATTTGTTTTTGATATAGTTGTAATGGAAATCATACATCAAATGTTTTGACAAGTCTAAAATACACATGCCAACATAACAAGGACGATTTAAAACTAATCGTTCTTTTATTCTGTTTATGGCAAATACATTTTCTTTAAACATTTAACAAGAAATATATGAAGGTCTTGCTGCATATTTTAAGAGAACCTCCTCATCTTGAGTTAATTTAACATTAATTATTTTTCTCAAATTTTCCATAGTTTTACCAAAAATTGAATTGTTCATCAGTTTGAAGAAATCCTTTTCAAAAGCATTTTTACCAGCTGTTCTCTTGGCAGTATTAAAGTATATGTATGTTTTCAACCACTTTGATTCGTCGAACTGTAGTATTCGGTGTATTTTTGTTACCTTCAAGCCAAGTTTTTATACAATTCCAAGTTTCTAAAATGCACGACATACTTTTCTTTATTTTTCAACGTCGTAACAAGGTTATTCACATTACAATGTCCTAAATTGAACTTTTGTTTTATTTTTTTACAATAGTCTGACAACCACTCATCTTTGATATTTAAACTTTCCGGGGCGAGAGGATAATCATTATGCGAGTCATTCAGTTTCTCAGGATACTCAATATCGCACTCAACAATTTGCAATTTGATTTTCCTTTTTCAAACTTATCAACCCACTTAAAGATGCCAGTAGGTAACGGTTGACACATAGCCCACCCATACAAGTTATTAGCATCAAGATATATTATGTACTTGCTTTCTTTTTTTTTGTCATAGTTTTTCATATGTTTATTGTTAGCCTGTGAATATCTGTTTGCAATATAACTCGTATCGCCTCTTAATCCTTTTTCCACAAACAAATATTGATCAATATCAGTTATTAAGTCAAGTTGGATACCAGTCATCTTAAGGCATGCATCCCAAGCTAAACAAGGACTACTGAAGTAATGATAAGGATCTAATTTGTAATACTCAATGCACATTTTTTTAAAGTTTTCAAAAACATCTGTCAGCAACAGCACATCAGTCTTAAAATACAGTTCATGATATTCTTCCATATTTTGAATCTTAAATGTTTTCCATATTTTTTTAGCGTGTTCATAATCTGCATCTGAAATATGCTCATCATTTAATTGAGAATAAAAGCTATCTTTGCAAGGTAACTTAGTATTCCCGAAGCGTTCAAAACTGTTCATGTAATCATAAGGATAAACACCTTTTCGTTTTATTAATTCTAGCTTATCATCAAAGTATTCCTGAAAGGTATACTGGAACGAAGGGATGTTTTTACTAAATTATCAAGCGATTGAGACATAAACTGAAAACTGTCAATAAACACCAATTTTTGTCCTAACATAAAATTTGTTTCGTCCTCAAAGAACGTTTATATCTCCTTTTTGTATTTTCCATGACAGTTTTAGTTGTTTTGCCATTGTTATGATTCTTTCTGTTAAATCTTGAAAGTTTGAAAAAATTAAAAGCTCTGCATCTAATTAACTCGCATCTTCAAAATCAATAGTTTTTGCATGTTCCGTTTGATCTTCCTTAAAGTTGTTGATTTCAATTTCTACTTGTTCCAGTTATATAATTACATAAGATAATACTTCTTTAAGCCTATATTTTAAAAATATAATTCTATATTATAATATAATGAATTGCAAATATTGTGAAAGAGTTTTAGATATTAGTGATCCTCCTGGGGTGTGCTCAGATTGCATCTTATTTTACATGACTAATAAAAAGAAGCTTTGTAAATATTGTACCAGAGCCAAGCTGTGTTACAAGCGTACTTACGCATGTATAAATTGTAACGATACTTGTGAAATTTTCGATAACGAACGTATTTGCCTTAATTGCGGCATTCACAACGGCTACAGTCTTATTGCAGGTTACAATTACAGCCGAAAGAAAACTATTTACCACAGAAAGTATCATTTAGATAAATACTTGGTAGTATATGATTTGTCTTCTGAAAACAGACAAAGATTTGAAGATTTGTTTTACAAAATTGTAAAGATATTGGATCAAATAGAAGGCCGAAAAAGATCAATCAAATTTGAACACATTTTCCAGAAATTATTTAAAATATTAAAAATAGAAAAAGAAACAAAACCGATTAGAACAAAATCAACCAGAGAAAAGTACGATAGGATATGGAAACAAGTCGAATTACGACTGGATGCTATGACCATTTAACTTAATTTTTTTCATATACATTTCCAGAGGTTCTGTGAAGTTATCATTTTTTTGAAATTTTAATATTTTGTTAAAGACAATCCTAATTATCTCCTTTATCTCCTCGTCACTTCCTAGTCCTGTGGTTGTTTGGACATATGATAGAAGTTGTTTGAAACTTCTATGATGTGTTTTTAACAAAGTCTTTTTTTCTGCTATTCTTGTTTTACTTGTAAAACAGCAACTACTGGAGGAACTGCGCCAACTACAGCTATGAAAACAGGAATTGCCGGAACCAATGCCAATACAGCAGTACAACCAATTATTCCACAACAATTTGTAATGTTAATTAATACCGCACAATGTATAACTGCGCCTGTATGCAGCCACACGTCGTGTCAAATGATCAATTAATCCTCTTTGTTAGTAATTTGTGTCATGTATAATTACAGTTAGACAATAATTTAATTAAGATATTTAGAAAATAGTTGCTCATGTTCTTTGGATGATATTTTACCTATTTTTAGTAATTCATCAATTATGCTAATACCTTTATTTATTAACTGTGGACTATTATTTCCTGATTCGATACTCCCACATACTAACTCCAGATCATTAACCAAACCATCAGGACTATTGTAATATTCAACATCAACACAACCTCCTAAAATATTTTTGAACTTTGAAGAACCTTTATGAATTGGTCAACCAGATAATTCTGTTTGTTCCTTAAAAGTATTCTGTGACAGCCTTGAATATTTTTTTATTATTGTAACGCTTTGTTATCAAGTCTATAAAATCATCATATACTTTTAGGTCTAGCACAACTGCTTCTCATTGTTTGGCAATAAGTTTGTGATGGCCAACAAGCTCAGATAAATCAATTTGTAACATTCTATAGTAACCATCTTTGTCGACCTTGTAGGAATTTTTATTTGGTTCTAATCCTTTCCCTGAAAAAACTTCACTATGCACAAACAGTGCATCAATTCTTTCTCTATAATATTTTAAAGCGTCTGACTCGTTTTTTAGGTTTCCCCTGGCCTGTGTATAGTTTTCTTTCGCGATTGCATTCTTTTCTTTTTTAATTTGGCTAGTAGAAACAGCCCTATCGCGACCATTTTGTTGAATAATCTCGCTAACCTTTCCGAGTATGCTTCCAAGTTTTGAGTTATCTCTGGCTATGCTTGATGGTAAGGGTAAGTCATGTGAATCTATCACTTCTTTGTCGATTCCAGCATCTAGATTACCAGTAGTTGGTTTACGAGGCTTTTCGGTAAATAACTGGGGTAATCCCTGGTACGTTTTTTGTTCTTGTAACTCCTCGCCTATTGCTACTGGAAGAGTGGCTAATTGCTGACTTATTTCCGGAAGAGAAGCTAACTGCCCTGTCAGCTGCGCTGACTGACTTTTTATTTCGCTAGTTACAGGTTTAAATATTTATGTGAATAATCACGACTAGCTCCTTTCTCTAGTCTTTTTCGGATAACTTTATTCTCGTATTCTTTGACAAGCTTACTCGCTTTTCGCTTTTTATCTGCTAATTCTTTCCATTTTAACAAAGACATGTATAATATAAGTAAGATTAAAATAAGATAAATTAAGATAAGTTGATATAAGTTAAACCAAGTTAATTTAAATCAAGTATTATGTAGTTTTTGTTTTCCTTTTAGCCGCAGGTTTAACTGCTTTCTTTTTAGCCGGAGGCTTAACTGCTTTCTTGACTGCAGGTTTAGCTGTTTTCTTGACTTTAGGTTTAGCTGCTTTCTTGACTGCAGGTTTAGCTGCTTTTAATTATTTTTTTTTGAGTTTAATATATGCATGCGCTTTTTCAGACTCATTTTGTATTTTAGCCATCTTCTTTTCCAGACGTGTTATCTCACTGGGAGATTCAGATTTGCTTAACATTTTATTTATATGTTTTCGTTCAGCTTCAAATCCTATCAAATAAATAATATTTACTTCCGTTTTCGACAGACTTCCTGGATTTTTCATCGTTGGTCTCCAGACAGGATCTGCATCTTTTTGTTTTGTAGGTCCTGGGATACTCATCTTAACTTTTTGTAATCCATAATATCTAACTTGATTAACTTTAAAACATTCTGCTTCTGTTCCAAGTTGTTTATCACGAGGGATTTGTTTTATTCCACAATACACTTTAGACATATATAATAATATTTGGATAATATTAATATTATCTGACTATAATTATAATGGAAATTCCAAACTATGAAATGAAGACAGAAAACGGTAATTTTAAACAGATATATTAATTTATGCCAGACTGTTGTTTTAGAATGTTAGAACTCCCAAAGACATTCGGCTGAATTTCTCTCATTACATCTTCTTTGCAACTCCGGTTAATCGTGAGCTGGGTATGCTTTTCAAAGAACAAGATGTCAGCAAAGAGCAGTACAGAAAAGCGACTGACAAGCAGTACGACTTTCTGAATCTGGATCGCCCGAGGAAGTTAGTAAAACGTAACTTCACTGGTGATATTTAATCTAATCATATTATATATAATGGGACTTTTTAATGACCTTGGCGAGGAAGTTACTACTGGCAGTGTTAATATTACAAGCTTTGGTTTTGTGATGTCTGAGTATGTAAAACAAAAACATTTGATTAATTATCTTCACAAGGGTAAAAACCAGGAAAATGTTTTGAGAAGTAATCTTAACATGGATAAAAATAAAATCACCAATGTTGGTAATCCAGAAAAAGCAGATGATGCAGCAACAAAGCAATTTACTTTGAGAAGAATAACAAAGATCGTACAGGATTATAATATTGATAAAATTGCAGGTATGGTAAGCAATTTGGCTGCAGATGCTTATGATAAATGTCGTCAAATACAAACAAAGTCACAAACAAACCGTGAGAAAATGATTGAAATTCAAAATGGTTTAAAAGATGAAAAAAATCTTTTAGGTGATGCTTTAAAAGAGTTAGAAAAGAAAGAAGATGGATTGGAAGATGATAGCGAGCTCTATAAAAAGTAAGGTGAAAAAATACAAGTTGGTGTTCACAGTATTAATGAGCGAATTAAAGAAATCAATAAAGAAATGGTTGATAACAATGAACTTGAAGCTGCTATTGCTGATGCTACAACACAACTGAGAACTGCTTTAACCACTGAAATAACTCAAATTAAAATATTACATGAGCAGACAACCACTAACGTCGATGATATCAGCAAGGTGTTTGAAGACATCAAAAAGAAAATGGTTGACGGCAAGTCGCTGGAGACTGCTCTGAACAAACTGGTTGACACTGATAAACTTAACACTGCTATTGATGATGCTTCAAAGCAATTGAAAGCTGCTCAGGATGAAAGAAGCAAAGCTTTTGATGGTGAAATCGCTTTTCTCAAAGAGCATAATCAAAAGTCTGATAGCCGGCACATAGCAGTTCTTGGCATAATTGATGAGTTTAAAGCGAAAGTAGAATATTTAAGTCGGATTTTACTTGTTGAATTTACGATAGATGGAATAAGTATTATGCGGGATAGAGTTGGTCATGCATCATATCCGACACGATAATCACTCGAAAGAACCAAACGTGATGGTTTTCTCGAAGCGTTTACTCTTGTAGCCAATCCATTTATAAAAGGTGGAGAATATGTTGATAGTGATAGCTCCACGATTGTAAAACCCGGACGTTATATAGTTGAAGCAGACCTTACATATACAGTTACAAATACAGACATTGATATAGAATATTTTAGTTTATTTAATGCAGATCGTACTGATGAGTCACACCCTCAACCAAAAATAGAAAATGGTAAACGAATACTAAAAGGAACATTTGAAGCATATCTCCCGAAATCGCATTATTGGACCATTTTTACAACCATAAGATTAACCATCCTATGTTATATGGAACAAACAATTGTATTATCATCAGAGAAAGCGTCAATAATTAATAGCTCGAATACACCGAGTAATTTTACTACTGTATTTGATAGACCATTAATATTAGGCAAAAACAAACAGTATGGTATTGGACTTGATAAAATTAATTCCATGACTTACTCATGGTATAATATTAGTGAAGATTTTAATAACAAAGAGATAAGGTATCACAATGGGGCAGATTGGAAAAGTATTAGTTTTGCAAACGGAAATTACAGTTATGCCGATATCGATAATTATATAAAGAAACATTGACTGTAAACAATGAGTTAACTGATGAGTCGCCTGTCCCGATAAGGAATGAGTTTGATTTATCAAGTTTCAAATGTTTAGCTACCATTCATAATAAATTCCTACTTGATTTAAGAGAATCAAACTTTCACACCTTGACTGGGTTTGGCAAAGATGCAGTTATCAGAGAAACACAATTTTGAACTGTGACACCAAACATAACAAATTCTATCGATACATTGTATATCCACTGTGATTTGATAAGTAATTCTATTGTTGATGGATCATACGGGGATGTCATTTATGAAATAAGCACAGCTGACCTTACGAGATCGTATCCTTTTAAAGATGAACCGATAAGAGTCGGGGTCTGTGAAGTAAACAAAACAATCATTAACAGTATTTATATTTACATTACCGATTTCTCTCGTAAGATTATTAATCTTAATGGTGTCCACACATCATTTCGATTTGTTTTGAAGGAATTAATGTAACATAAGTTATATGGCATGTTTAAAAAAAAAGTTTATGACACTAGTACGGGAACATATACTCAAGTTGATCGATTAACTGGAGCTGGTATATTTGACATTTTTTCAAAGGTTGGATCAAAGATATTTACTGAGTCTTTGAAAACAGCAGGCAAGAAAGCATTAGAAACTGCTGGTAAACAAATCATAGAGAGCGGTTTTAAAAAACTTGGAGATGAAGTAGGAAAAATGGCTGCTGATAAGTTAGTTTCAGTTATAAAACCTAAACCAATAGGCGAGATAATTTTAAAAGAACTTACAAAGGCTGATAACAAAAAAGAAGTTGTAGCTGAAACTGAAGAAGATGTAAATGCAAAAATTAACAGATTACTATCCGGAAGGGGAATTCACGCAAGAATTAATCGATTAATTAATAAAACATAATCTAATTACTAGAATATATAGATGTTTCAAAGTTATAAATATAATACTAAATATGAACATGTACCTATTCAGTTAGATACTCCTATAGCACAACCAGGAAATGCTACCAGGCAAATGAAAAGTGGTTATCAGTTTACACTAAATGATAGAAGTTCTTACTTTGATTGGTATAACGCATATTTTGAAATTAGTTTTCGAGTAAACAAACTTGCTGATGGAGCCGCTTTCGCAGACGCTGACAAAATTGCTTTAATTAACGATGCAGCTTCACTGATTGATCAAATGCAAGTAAAGCAAAATGGAAAAATAGTTTACGATAGAAATACCCTTCACAGATTTGTTAATGTCAAAAGCTTGCTTGAAATATCTGACGATTATGCAAAAGCAACCGGAACAAACGAATACTTTTATTTGGATAATACGGCTGCGGCAGAATCTCGAGATGATCAGGCTGGTTATAACCCAGGATTTACTTCTCGTCATGCTCTAATCATAACTAATCAAAAAGTTGACTCTATAATTCCATTAAACAAATATTCCTTCTTTGATGGTTTGGAAAAAAACATGCTTCCTCCTAGCCAGATTCAAATCAGCTTGAAACTGACAGATGATAATGTGCTAATTTTTAAATCAAGTAGTGATGATGGTAGAGTAGTTATTAATAAATTAGTTTTGTGGATGCCTAGAATGATATTTAATTCAGATGGTTTAAGTTACGTAATGGCAAATCATATGACATCAACAGAATGGTCCCACCTCCGTGAAATGATAAAGAAAGCGGAAGCAGCCAACCGACCGAGACCACATTTATAATAGTGGGCGGTGTTAAAAATCCGAAACACGTTTTTGTTTATCTGCAAAGTTCAGACAAGACTTCTTCTCAAACACGAAATCCTCATCTTTTGGATACGTTTAATGTTAATGCTGCTAATGCTAATTGTTATTTACAATCAGCTAAATTGGAAGTCGGAAATGGAGTTATTATCCAGAAACTGAATACAGCCATGATAATATCATAAGAATATTCAGAGATGTTATTAATTATTCTCACAAGCAAAATGATAAAAACACTGGAACTTTACTAAACGTGGGTAATTTTAAAACTCTTTTCGGAATGATAAATTTTGATTTTGAGTTATAAAGGAGATGAAGTCAGTATTGATCCAAAACAACTAAGTTTGAGATATAGGCTAAATATACCTCCTGCTGCTCCATAGTTTATGCTCTTATTCTCTATAAAGAAGTTATTAATAACGTCGTAAATGAATTGGTAATAGTTTAATCTAACTTATCATATATATGACTTACGTAAATTATTCAGTAAGTTTATCAGATGGCCAGAAACGAAGTCTGGCAAAAGCATATGAAAACAAGAGCTGTCGGTGAACAGCGCAGCTCGACTATTCGATTTTTCGGAGAATAATAAATTTATAGCTAGTATATACCATCAGAAAACAAGGCTACAACAATGTGGGGTGGGTTTGGGAGCACAACATAACTATGTGTAAGAATTGACCAAAACTACACAGAAATATGTAAAAAAAATAAATAAAAAATCGAGTTTTGAGTGGGGTGTGGGGTGAGGGTGGGAGAGAGGCGGGGGTGGATGGTGGGGATGGTGAGGGCAACATATATGTGTAAGAAGCTATGTAATAATTCACCAAAACAACACAAAATATGAAGAAAAAAATAATTAAAAAATCGAGTTTGAGTGGGGATGGGGTAGAGGCGTGGGGTGGGGAGGGCAACATGTGTAAGAAATGTCTAAAACAACAAAGAAATATGTAAAAAAAAAAATCAAAAAAATCAAGTGGTGGGGGGGGGGGGGGGGTGGGGCAACATATATGTGTAAGCATTTACAAAAGCAACACAGAAATATGTAAAAAAAAAATAGTTACAAGTGGGGGTGGGGTGGGGGAGCGGGGGGTGGGGGAGCGGGGGTGGGGGGTGAGAGGCGGGAGGGAGTTGGGGGGGAGCATGCAACATATATATGTGTTAGGATTGACTAAAACAACAAAGAAATATGTCAAAAAATCAATAAAAAAAAAAAAAAATAGTGGTTGTGGGGGTGGATGTGGCAACATATATGTGTCAAAATTTACTAAAACAACAAAGAAATATGTAAAAAAAAAAAAAAAAAAAAGTCTGGGGTGGGGTGGGGTGGGGTGGGGTGGGGGTGGGGGTGAGAGGCGGGAGTGCATTGGGGGGGGCAACATATGTGTGTAAGAATGGACTAAAACAACAAAGAAATATGTAAAAAAAAAAAAAAAAAAAAAAAGTCTGTGGCGTGGTGGGTGGGGTGATGGGGTGAGAGGCGGGGGCTGGGGGGGGGGGGGGCGGGGAGGGTTGCAACATATTTGTTAGAACTGACAAAAGCAACACAGAAATAGGTAAAAAAAAAGAAAAAAGTTTCAAGTCTGGGGTGGGGTGCGGGTGGAGGGGTGATGGGGTGAGAGGCAGGGGGTGGGGTGGTGGGGGCAGGGAGGGTTGCAACATATATGTGTAAGAATTGACTAAAACAACACAGAAATATTTAAAAAAATAAAAAAATAAAAAATTCAAGTGTGAGGTGGTGGGGGGGGGGGTGTGGAGCAGGGGTGATGGTGAGAGGCAGGAGTGGGTTGGGGGAGGGGGGTGGATGGGGCAACATATATGTGTAAAAATTGACTAAAACAACAAAGAAATATGTAAAAAAAAAAAAAAAAGTTTCAAATCTGGGGCAGGGTGATGGGGTGAGAGGCAGGAGTTTTGTGGTGGGGTGGGGGGGAGGGGGAGGCAACATATGTGTGTAAGAATTGACTAAATCAACAAAGAAATATGAAAAAAAATATTCAAGTGAGGGGCGTGGTGGGTGGGTAGATGGGCGGTGGGGGGTGGGGAGGGTTGCAACTTATATGTGTAAGAATTTACTAAAACAACACAGAAATATTTTTAAAAATAAATGAAAAATAAAAATTTAAATGTGGGGCGTGGTGGGTGGGGTGATGGGTGGGGGGGGGTGGTGGGGGCGGGGAGGGTTGCAACATATATGTGTAAGAATTGATAAAAACAACACAGAAATATGTAAAAAAAAAAAAAAGTGTGGAGGGGAGTGGGGGCGGGGGTGGTGGTGGGGGTGGGGGGGGTGGAGGAGGGAGCCCATGACCCAATATGGTTGATTTAGGCGTGACTTATATTTTAATCTTAGTGGTATAATCTAAATCTGTCTCCGTTTTGTTATAGCCAGTGTTAATTGCTATTACAATGCCAGCAGCAACATCACATTAATTCGGCTGACATTTCTTGATAAAACATGATACCCTTAGATTAAAATGTCATTTTGTGAACAATACAAGTTGATAAACTGGATAATTGCATCAATTATACATCAAGTCAAAATAACCTATATGTGAATTGACAAACATTTAATACACAACAACCAAATTTAAGATCAATTTCAAATTATTATTTTTTAAATATATTTTTTTAAATAAAAAAGAATTTCTCTGTTTAAAAGGACACTGTAACTTTGAGATTATAAAGCACAATATACATATATAATTATGTTAACGACATTACACAACTACAATACTGAATATTCCAATGATATCTTCTTCAGACGGTACATGTATTTAAGTGGACTTTTCATTTCTCTTATATCCAAAACATGTAAAGATTCTGGAAATAAATATGTTACTAAACAAATAAAAAAATCTTTCTTCCTCTCTCTCTCTCTCTCTCTGGGGTGGCTCTAAATATTTTTATTTATGGACAGTATCCCTTTAATACTGATAAGTGGAAAACATTCATGATTGTAAACCATATTACTTCTAATACGAGCTTTAAAAGGCTGTACAACTCTGCCGAAATGAAAGTCAGAGTTATTGGTCATGGATAACGTCGTTCCATGTGGTAAGATGAAGATGTGTTAAGGAAAACTATGAATGCTATTACAATAAAGGAAGAGAGAAGAAAGAAAGATTGCCTTGTTTTCCATTTCTTTGATAGGATTTATATGATATTTAAAAATGACTCCATTTTAAGTTGTGCTGTTGTATTTTATCATGCATCATTGCTATTTGTTCTTCAATATCGATTCGTTTTGAAAGATAAACAATAAATAGTTCGCATCTAGAGATGGTCTGTCTACACTTATTTACAAAAACATAGTATTTAGCACACAGAATGACAAAAGTATAGGCTTGTTTATGAACATGCATATCGTTTATTCCAAAAGATATTGTTTGAAAATTAAATGTAATATTTACATTTCTTGCAGTTAAAAATAATGCCAGTTCAGTCCAAAACGTTTGTGTTTTGGTACATTCCCAAAATAAATGTTTTATATTTTCGACATACATATTACAGAAATCGCATAGATTAGAATTAACTAGTTTCTGCTTTAGAAGTAATTTATTTGTTGGAATAATTCTAAAGAGATATTTGTATTGAAAATTTCTTAATTTTATATCTATGGTCGTTTTAAAAGTTTGCAAATATATTGTTCTCCAGTCTAATTCAACATTAGGGAAAAGGTATTCCCATTTCTTCTGTGGGGCTATATCAATGTCAATATCATACTGTAGCTGGTGATTGTATAGGAACTTATTTGTATGTTTGGATTTAATAAGTTTTTCTGTGAGTCTTTTTCCCCTCATGAAACTTATATTTTCATGTTTTAATTTAGTTTTCCATTATTTTGGTATACTTGATATTAATGATGAATATTTCAGAAAGTCTGATGCTTGAATGTTATATAATTCTGTACAGTATTCAAATGGATAAAACTGTTTTGTTCTGAAATCATAAATATGCTCTATGTGTTTTATACCTTTATCGTACCATTTATTGTAATATATTGTTTTATTTAAAATCTTAATTTCAAAATTATTCCATAATATTTGTTTGCTGATGCATTCTTCCTTTTCGTTTGATTTTATTTTGCACCACGATATGAGAATATCTGTCAAAAAAGTATTTTTTTAAAAATTATTTTTAATGTCCTTTTCTTTCAAATTGCAATCAAATATAAATTCTCCTCCATGTTTTTCAAGTTCTTTCATGTATATATATTTCCTTGTTTCATTATATTATTATTGCAGTCCAAAATTCTTTTTATCCAGCTTGCCTTTAATGAGTAGATGAATCTTGTAATATCAATCATTTTAAGACCACCTTTTTCGTAATCTTTCATTTATGTTTTTCTTTAGATTTATTCCGGTTTTCCATCCCATATAAATTCGTACATACTATGTGTTATTTGATTTATTTTATCTGCAGGTGGAATAGGTAAGACGGAAACAGGATAAATTAATTTCGGAAGTGCAAACGATTTTATTACATTAATTTTACCCAATAATGTCAGTTTTCTATGTTGCCATTGCTTTAAACAGTTTTTAAAATCTTGCAATTTAGGTTCGAGATTTAAAGCTGGTATGTTTGCCTTGTTCGTATGAAAGACCATTGCTAGAGCTTTTGCTTGCTCTGAGCTCCACTGGAAGTGTTTTTGTTCACAATATTTAATATAAGAGCTTTTAAGCGACCCCGCTCTTAAAACGTTGCATTTTTTAACATTTAGATTTAGACCGGATGTGTGGCTGAAGTTGTCTAAAACCTCTATTAACTTTTCAAAAGATTGTCTAGTTCCATATGTAAAGAATGTTGCGTCGTCTGCAAATAAGGTATTTTTTACTTCTTGTCATGCAATGTTAATTCCTTTTATTGTTTTATTATTTGTTATTTCTCATGATAGCAGTTCAATGCACATTATAAATATTATGGGAGATAACGGGCATCCCTGCCGAACGCCTCGTTGTATTAAAAATGACGGCGATGTATGTCCATTGTTTGTTACGCAGCTATTTGCATTTTTGTAAAATAATTTTACCCAGTTAATAAGAGAATCCCCAAAATTTAAACGTTTAAGTGTTTCAAATAAAAACGTATCATCTAAACTATCAAAAGCTTTTTCAAAATCTGAGAAGAATAATAAATCCGGTAGTTGGAGTTCGTCTACATATTCAAGTATTTCAAATAGTAATCTTATATTTTCTCCTATGTACCTACCCTTAATAAAACCTGTTTGAGCACTACTAATTATCGACGATATTACTTTTTTAATTCTGTTGGCAATAGCTTTAGTTGCAATTTTGTTATCTACATTTAATAAACTAATACGTCTCCAATTTTCTAGAAAGGATACATCTTTGTTAGGTTTAGGCAGAAGTGTAATTATACTTTGTTTTTGCAGTTCTGTCATTTCCCCTGTTGTAAACGAATAATTTATTGATTTTATATAAAAAAAATTCAAATGATTCCAAAATATTTTGTAAAACTCTGTGGTGAGTCCACTGAACCCGGGCTTTTATTATTATTCATGGCTTTTAGAGCATTTGCACATTCACATTCGGTTAACATACCGTCACAAGTATCCTTTTCTTCTTGGGTTAAACGTTTCATTGAATTATTAAAAAAGTTAAAATTGGATGTTTTTATGATTTTTTGTTTGTATAATCGTTCGTAAAACCCTTTTTGCTCGTTTAGTATATCTAACTGATTGGTAATATTTTTTCCATTTATATTAACTTGTGAAACCGTTTTAGTTTCCGATTTTTTCTTTTCTAAATTAGAGAAAAGCTTACTATTTCTTTCATTGCTTTCGACCATTTGCGCTTTAGAACGAATAATAATTCCATTTATTCTGTTGTCTATAATGTCATTTAATTTTGCTTATTTGCTGTCTTTTTCCAGTTTTAAATCATCCAGAGAATCATTGTCTACTATATTTTGCATTCGAATATCTAAGTTTTCAATATCTTTTTGAAGTTGTTTTTCTTGCTTGTTATCACATTGCTTTTTATATGTTGCATATCGTATTGTTTCATTCCTAATAGAACCTTTTATTACTTCCCATAATGTGTTTGGATTTGCGTCTTTGTTAATATTTGCGACCTCTTCGATAACGTTTTCAATAATTTCTTGATAATCTCTTTCTAGAATTAAACTATTGTTCATTTTAAAATACCCCGGACCTCGTTGCTGCACATTAAGGTCTAGATTTAATGTAATAAGTGAATGATATGTTTTATAGCCAGCTTTCATCCGACTTTCTATTGTAATACACTCAAGTGATATGAAAACGCAGCACGGGAATTTCCGCTATATATTGTATATACTGCACACTTAATTGCACATAATATTCCAAAGAAATCCCAAGATGTTTTTTTAAAAAAAGTTGCAGTTAACTAGAGAAAGGACACAACTGTGATGTTGTAGACGTTGTAATCACACTACACTTTTAAACAAGAACTTCATCAATGTTGAAGTTGCTCTTCGAAAAATTGAGCTAGTTCAGTACTGTATTTAACGTAAATAGTTTGCAAAATTTTGCTTCCTAAGTTTGCTCACATGATTGAGCCAAACGCGTACTCTGTGAATAATGAAACATTGCAGGAATACTATTTGCTGTATTATTTGTTGTTTTAGTATTTTTTCCAAAAGGAAAGGTCTTACGTAGCCATGTACCATTCGATTAAAAGCAGCATATTGTACATACAATATATAGCGGAAATTCCCGTGTTGCGTTTTCATATCACTTGAGTGTATTATCTAGGTTATTAGAAATTAGGAAATAATCTAATCCGCAAAATATTGGCGGTCTGTGGTTTGAATGCCATGTATATTGAGTTGTGTTTGGATGTTGTATTCTCCAAACGTCTGTTAACTGAATGAGTTCAATTAGTGAATTTACCTTTTTTCGACAACGTATACGTGTATCAATCCTTCCGTTCTTTTTATCTATTGCAGTATTCAAGACTGTATTGAAATCACGCCCTATAAGAAAGATTTTTTCTTCATGTTCTAAAATGTATTTTTGTAACTTTTCGAGTAAAGATATATCATCGTTATTTAGACGGTAGATATTTATTAAAGTTATTTCTTTATCGTTATATTTTAAATCGATAGCTTGTAATCTACCTGAAACAATATCTGTATAGTTTAAAAATGTGTATGATAAGTTTGAATTGATTAAACTGCATACACCTTCACTATTACTTTTATTTCCGCTGAAATATGCATCACCACCCAATTCGGTTGTCCATGTTTGTTCTAATTTGCTACTTAAGAGTGTTTCTTGTAAAAGACATATTGAAAAGTGTTTATCCTTTAACCAGTGGAATACTTGTTGTCGTTTGTGTTTATTTACCAAACCTCTGACATTTAAAGAGCATAGTTTAAAATCCATATGTATTGTCGTAAACGTATTTGATAAGAAGACAGATAAGGCAATCTAAGAGATGGTTGACATATAATCATAGTTTTGGATGACATAAATAGTTTCATGAACGCAAATAATGGGCTGAAACAGAATAACATAGTTATTACAAACATTTGTTTGTGGTTTTACCACTTTGAAGTCTAGGCAATACCTCAAAGTAAAAAAGGCATACAAAAACAATACAACACATAAGTTAACATGTAAACGATATATAAAAAATAAAAAATAAATAACATTTGAAGATTCGATTGTTGTTAACAAGAAAAAAAAAGAAGACAAATAACTTTGGTGTTTAGTTATATTTAGAGTCTCTTTCATTTCAAAACACAAATATTTTACGTTTAAAATAAATGGCATTATGCGTATAATTTGCGTATAATTTGCTTTTCAAAAAATATAAATAATAAATCCCTTTAGCTTATCATAGCTTACGTTGAGTATGTATTCGCATAGACTCAAATCTGTTTTATATATACAGTGCAGCTTTAAGCAAAACCTGTTGCGTCCGCACATATCCAAGTGTACCGTACTTTACTACGTATACATATAGCTGATCCTTTAACTCTTGTACACATCTTATAGCTGCCCACTCTAAAACTGAATGACACTTGTCACCATACCATATAGCTATACATCTATACATCTACTTTAATTTCAAGCAAACTATGAGACCTGTGTATATATGTAATAAAAGTCTAAATTTACAAAACAAAGCGAAATAGTCCCCGTTATTGTAAAGAATCAATCAGAAGGTCGATTGTCTACGTACGTTTTCACACATTATTCCAAAATGCATTAATCAAAGGAAACATATTTTACCTATTTTACATATACCCATTCTCATATACACTAATTTGTTCGCATAACATTCAAAAATGTAGCGTAACTGTAAACTCGTCCTTCTGTACATAATATAATGATCACCAGTCTAAGGAAACAAATAATAATTTCATATTTAATTAAATATCATCTAATATATCAACTTGTTATAAGTATATGTGAGCGTATTTAATCTACATCCGTTCCCAAATATATTTTTACCTCACAATATTCATTTGAAATGTATACTTCATATAACTTGCAACAGGTATGTTCACTTTGAATCAACTATGTCCGTACGAAGCTTATATAAAATGTATATAGCATCAAATGACGCTATACATATTGTTTGAAGTCTCATATATTTTATTAGTTATGAGGAAATGTTTTTGAAATACCTGTTTGATACATGCTCACATCGCACACTTTAGTCTTTTTTACTTTTACAGCATAGTACTATTGATCCGCGCTTGATGTCCGAGTATTCAAAGGTTTTATCGATTTCTCGGTGACCTTCGGTAAAGCGTATAGTTCACACAAAAAGATAGTTGTCACCTCATTTATATATATTTCAATTGTATTTAAATTGTATTTATTTATATTTAAAATGTATTTAAATTGTATTACCAGCGAGTGTTTATCTAACACAGATGCAAGTTGTTTAATGTTAATTTGGCCATGGCAAATCGGATATACACGTTAATTTGGCCATGGTAAATCGATCCAGTGCTGGAATTCTTTATATGGGACCTTGTGGATATTTCTGTCTCTATACACAAATTGTTAACTGAAATTGGTTGGGTCTCTCTGGCCGACCGAAGACACATCCAAAAGTTGATATTGACCTTTAAGTTTACAAATTGAGATTTACCGAGTTACTTGAATGAAATATTCCCGCAACTGTTTCGGAATTGAATCCTTACAACTTGAGAAACAGTTCCAACTTCGTTACTTTACCTAGAAGAACAGAACTGTTTTCGAGATCAGTCTTACCGTCATCTCTAAAAGTTTGGAATGAACTTGATATCAATATTCGCGAAGCACCATCCCTTTCGAGTTTTAAAACTAGACTTAACAATTACTTTAAACCACCGATAGTACCCCAATACTACATACTGGGCGATAGAAACCTTTCAGTTCTACATGCGCGTTTGCGAAACAACTGCAGCAATTTAAATGCTGATCTCTTTCTTAATCATTTGAGGGATAATCCAAATTGTATATGTGGTAATGGTTTTGAAGATGTTGAGCATTATTTGTTTAGATGTGTAAATTTCAGAAATGAAAGACGGCAATTATTTTTAGACACTCGTATATTTCATCCTTTAAGTACTCACAAACGTTTATACGGCATCGACCAGCTAAAAGACGAGGAAAATCATATTCTATTTACTCAAGTGCAAAACTATATTAAAAACACTAAACGATTCCAAAATCCTTAACTTTGTATCAATATAACGTTTTATTTTGTCTATATCTACTGTCGCTATGTTTCTATCAGCCTGAACGGGGATATTGTGGTGTTATTTCGGTGAAGATTGCGTGGGGGTAGAATGGCACGGCAGAGTTTACATTTTTGGATTTTTTTTATTATTATTTTATTATATTTTTTTTCTTTCTTCGTTTTTCTGTATCAAATTTATATTTAAATATATTGTTACAATTTCAAACCGATAATCATATACACTTTTTCAGCCACAATGGAGAGAACTGTAACTAATGTTGTAATAACTTGTAGTTCAATCCATTTGCATATGTTTCTATGAATATTGTGATGTTGAATTGATGTATTGTAACATATCTGCAATAAAATATTATTAAACTAAAAATTAAACTGTGGATATTTCCCGTTTTGTTCTTGAATAGAACTCTTCCGTTTTTGAACCATACAAAGTCGACTTCGTCGGGCATTTTCTTTCTGATGCATGTCAATACTTGCTGGTTGATGAAGGTCATGTCTTCATTTATGAATATGCCCGTGCCTCTGAACGCCTTTTTCTTTAGCATGACTAAGTCTCGTTTCATTCTGCTCTAAAATTTTACAATGATTTGCCTATTCTGGCCGCCTGTTTTCTTACCTAATCGGTGGGCAATATCGAAATCTTTCTTTTGTAGGTTTAGATTCTCGATTTTGTTGTTTAACAACAATTACTCTAGAACACCATTAACCGTTTGATCGGGTGTTTCATCTCCAAGTGCAGTTACTCCGTTTATTCGAATATTGTTCCGTCTACCATACGGTTCAAGATCATTTATCTTTTCTGAAGTTTTATCATGTATGATTTCTATTTCTTATTTTAGAGTTATGTTTTCAGACCTATGACAGTATTTAGCTCTTCAACTTTCTTTCTAAGCTTGTCATTTTCCTGCTCCTTGTCAAAGAGTTTTCCTTCAAAAATATCTATCCTCTGTGATACAGATTTCAGGAACTCTTCTTTCATTTGATGGAACGTTTCTCTAATTAGTTGTTTGAAAGTATCGTCATCTTTTGTTATAACATTTGACATTTTACTGTTTATATCCAACAACTGCTTTGTTATTTGATGTAGGTCGGTACTTCCGACACCTTTTGGCTTTGTTTCCTAAGTCATACTTTTAATTTTAAGTTTGTCTTTTGTTTCTTTAGTTTCACTTATGTGTTTTGCCTTTTTTTCCTTTTTCTTTATTTTGTCCTTTTTTACATCAGGGCTATTGCTGCTTGTATCTAATTCACTAATACTGCTCAAGTTTTCTCTTCCTTTCTATTTCATCGTCAATGTCCCTTTCCGATGTGCAAGACATCACTTTTTTGAGCAGTATAGTTTGATAAATTTTGACCGTCACTCACGTGTCAGTATATACTGTATATAATTACATTGCGAGGTATACTACTGTATCTATACTACGATCATTGATACGATGCGTCTACTCTTCACTAACTGTTCAGCCCACGCTTTAACGAATTTACATTCTCATTTTCTAATGGCTATTTGTACAATTTCTTATTGATTTCTTAAATTTCAGTTACTGCAAAATTACGAACCACAGTATCCATAAATAGTATATCCAAATTTCCAGGAATTTCCATTTAGCACTATGTTCATTTTAATTATTTTTTATCACACACATTTTGTTTACATTTTGTACCTGCTGGTACCCGGCGCTTTGATCTTTACCAAACCTTACCAAACTTGCAGAAATTGTTAATATCAATAAAATCTCGGAAAATTTCTAAAACAAGCGAATACGGATCACTAACACCGGAGTTATGACCCTTGATTTTTAGGATAAATGCTATTTTCTGACTTGTGAACAATCTAGCACCTTCATTTATTATTTGATCTTTACCAAACTTGCATAGATTGTTAATATCAATGAAGGCTTGGACAAGTTCAGAAACCAGCTAAATTTGGATAGTAACACCAGAGTTATAGCCCTTGTTTCTTCAGAAGAAATGCCATTTTCTGCCTTGTGAATTCTCTAGCACCTTCATTTAGTACTTGATCTTTACCAAACTTGCACAGATTCTTGATATCAATAAAAGCTGGGACAAGTTCGAAAACTAGCTAATTTGGATTAGTAATACCAGATTTATGGCCCTTGTTTTTCTTGAAAAAGATATATTATGCCTTGTGAACACTCTAACACGTTCGTGTATCATCTGATCTTTACCAAACTTGTATTTATTGGTAATAGCCATGAAATCTTGAACAACTTCGAAAAACAGCCACATCTGACCATCTATACTAGAGTTATGGTCCTTGTTTTTGCTAACATATGCAATTTTTAGCCTTGTGAACACTAGCACCTTCATTCATTATTTTTTGTTTGTGTTAACGCCGTGTTAGCAGGAAGAATTACTATGATTTCTAGTTGTGCCGAATGCGTTTTTTTCCGGTTCGTTGCTTTGATGGTTACCCAGCGGGCATATGACGTTGGGTTGACGTTGGCCTGACGTCAGTTTCTGACGTTGGATTGACGTTGGATTTAGGTTGAAAATGGAAGTTTTCTAGACGTCGGAAATCCGACGTTGGTTCAACGTCAGAAACATGACATTGGACTGACGTTGGATTTTGGTTGAAAATGGAAGTTTTTTAGACGTCAGAAATCTGACGATGAATAACACAAGTCATAATTATATGTGTGTGTTTAGTTCTAATTTGAACTACAGGTAAATAAATTAAACTGTCAAGTTTGTAGTCTATCTACCACATACGCGTGCCAAAAAGGAAAACCCTCAGTGACACAGCATAATAACTGGACTTATATATGAACTTCACAATGATTTAGCTTATATTAGAAATAATCTAAACCTTTAAGTATCATACTTAATTATAATACATGCCAGCACGATATTAATAACTAAAACAATACATTAATAAATCAACACATAAATACAGAAAAACATATATACCAATAAATAACCTTGTATTACACATTAAAAATACATAAATTAACATTATACATTATCTCCCTTTACATGCCCTCTCACATAAGCATGCATGCCAACGTCAGAACGACGTCGTACTCCAACGTTGTTCTGACGTCTTAAATTAGACGTTGTACCAACGTTGGATTTAGGTCGCCGACGTTGCGACCAAAATCCAACATATATCCAACGTTGATCCAACGTCGTGTGTTTGCTGGGTTACGGCCCCTTGACATATTTACGTTTAGATATATTGTTTGCGCTACTCCTCCTAAACGCCTTGTTGCATTTCGACGAAACTTGGCAGGAAGCATCGGTAAGATGTCTAGTTGTGCATACCACGCTTTTGTTCGAGTTCGCTGATTTATGACGGAGTAATGGCCCTTTGGCATTTTTACTTTAAATTTCTTGTCAACTACTCCTCTTACACGGTTTGTTGGATTTCAACAAAATTTTGCAGGAAGCCTCAGTATGATCAAGCTCGGAAAAACTCGAAAACCAGCCAGCTCGGATCAGTAACAGCGGAGTTATGGCTCTTGATTTCGTTAAAAATGCTATATTTTGTCTCGTTAAGCGAGAGGGCCTTCATTTTTCATCCGATTTTTAGCAAACATTACCAGATTGTTAATATTAATTAAAGCTCGGAACAAGTATGAAAACCAGTCAGATCGGACCAGTAACAGCGTGTTATGGCCCTTGATTTAGTTAAAAATG
Organism: Cyrtodaria siliqua; assembly: GCA_037043455.1. Lineage (NCBI taxonomy): Eukaryota > Metazoa > Mollusca > Bivalvia > Adapedonta > Hiatellidae > Cyrtodaria > Cyrtodaria siliqua. The sequence goes on from JAWPHD010002204.1 coordinate 204,445, forward strand.
CTATATTTTGCATCGTTAAGACGATAGGGCCTTCATTTTTCATCCGATCTTTACCAACCTTTATCAGATTGTTAATTTCACTGAAAGCTCGGAGAAGTTCGAAAACCAGCCAGATCGGACCAGTAACAGCGGAGTTATGGCCCTTGATTTCGTTAAAAGTGCTATATTTTACCTCGATAATATGATAGGGAATTCATTTTTCATCTGATTTTAACCAAACTTCACCAGATTTCTTTTCCTTTTTTTCTGGTTTATTATTTGTACTTTTTTTACTTTTTTTTTTTTTTTAGATTGTAATTTTTTTTTTTTAACATTTTTTTTTTTTTTAATATGTTTTTTTTATTAGCTCTACTTGCCAAGTTCGAAAACCAGCCAGATCGGACAAGTAACAGCGGAGTTATGGCTCTTGATTTAGTTAAAAATGATATATTTTGCCTCATTAAGACGATAGGGCCTTCATTTTTCGTTTTATCTTTACCAAATCTTTAATAAATTGTTAAGTATGGCCCTTGATTTAGTTAAAAATGCTGTATTTTGCCCAAAATGTCCAAAAACACGTAAGTTGCAGTCACTCGCTTCATTGATGTTATAAGAGCCATGTTAGCAAGTAGAGCGTCCACAGACCTTCTTGGGCCTCTTGTTTTTTTTATTTGTATCCAACGGTGATGATATAAAAGGAAGATCGACTTATATAAAAAGGAAGATCGACTTAATTGATGCCACACACAGACAAGCACGTACACCTTGAATATCTAGTTTATGGTAAATATATACGGAAGGAAATAGACAAACATACTGACCGACGAACAGACAAACTACTATGATGAAAAACTAAACTATATGTCCGACACAAACCAGAGTTGACAAACTTGTACAGTGCCTTTGCAATTATTTCAGGTAAAGTCAAGAAAACAATGTCAGTTGTCTCTCAAGCCAAGAAGTTGAAACTTAAATTTACAGATGTATATCCTGCTGCTAGCAATGTTGAAGTTACATTAACGGTAAGACATGAGTGGTGTAATGTAAAAGAGTGACAATTGTTATAATTGATGAATCGGAGAAGAAAAAACACACTAAATGTTAACATGCATTTTATAACGTCACGCACGACTACAAGGATGCTCACTGAACAATCCTTTAGGATGTAATATAGTAATGACTGTAAACCAGTATTGATGGTGGGTGGGGTGAGGGGGAGAATCTGGTGAATACTCTGTGTACCATATTATTTTCTATGTATGAACTTTTCCTGATACTCTATTGCTAAAGAATCGCAGTCATATACTTCACAGTTTGGAATCCCCTGAAGTATAACATATCAGTTATATAAAGAACTTATTCTGTAAATATATCCTTCTTTGCTTAAGTAGCCTAGAAAACTCAAGCATATTTTGATCGAGATGTATATTTTATAAGTAAAGTAATGTCCTCATATAGGAAAGTAAATACAAATTCGGAAAGTTTACTCATCAAAATAACTTTACCATTATAAGTGTGTTTGCCTCAAAAGGACTAAATGACTTACTAAGGTTTCATCAAATTAAGTTGTATTCAAGCAAAAGTATACGCACTTTTTCTCAATACTTAAAGAAACTAAACCGCCAAATAAAGACAAAATCACTCTACAAAACTGTTGATCAGACTCTATCCAGGTGTACATATCATATAATAATTTATATGTGCCTAATACAATTTTAGGTTTATTGACAGGTTATCAAGATACCCGTGATTGAAAATGCGGAAAATGAATTATGAGTTAGAACGCTTAATTTGACGCTCCCAGTTTTGGGGTTTGGCCCGGCTGGTTAAAGCCATTTATATTGCATATATAGAGCTTGGATTCACACTATATATGTTATATATAAACCTTGTCATCAGTAGATTTAGAAATGGTGTACATATTTTGTAAAGAATTGGCTGTTGTTGGCGGGATAGCTACTTTAATGGTTAACAATGTGTATGTAAGCTGTATCTCTACAACTATACTTCTAAATGCAATACAACCCACATATCTCCTATTTGCCAAATAAATATACAGTATTCACTAAGGTACCATAACTCTGGGATGTATTTCTACAAATGTATGGCCCTTTATTGTTCCCACAGCAATTATTAAAATATACTGAGCAAAATAAATTTAGCACACAAAATGCATGTCATTTAGATATGACCAATAATAATTCTACAAAGTCATTCGTAAACAAAGTCTGTGATAAAAATAAAGAAAATATGATGGGAACATTATTTTATATGTTATCGAAAACCTTCTTCATGTCAATGAAAATGGAAGTAATTTAAAAATTAAGAAATGTTTAACGTTTTTTTTGTCTGAGAATAACAGTCGTATGTGAACTCATTTCAGCGGTGTTTAAAATATGACAGAATCTGCAATTTTTGTCAATGCCAAATTTTAAATTTGTTAAAAGCACTACGTTTGTATAATGAAATAAGTTGCTTTTAATATATATGAGGAAATTCTAATAAATCACATAGAACATAATAAAATAACATTTCTTTTTTTGAAAATCACATCCTTACCTAGCATTTGTAATATCTTCAAACAATTATATCCGTGTTCATAATTATGTTTAATCTACATTTAAGTCCTTAAAAAGGTGTGCTAAAACCTTTTTGTTCAGTATATATTGTTTCTATACAGAATACCTTGCCATCAACTGTGCCAGGAAGCCACAGATGTAGCTCTACATCTACATCCTCATACACTTGTGACTGGACGTCGACCAGTTCACTGGCTGATGGAGATTATACATACAGTGTAACAGTTACCACAGTCACTGCATCTTCACCGCTAACTGGCACATTTAGGATAGGTAGGTATTATAACTTTTACCACAGTTACTGCATCTGCCAGACTAACTTGCATATTTAGGATAGGTGAGCATTATACATACAGTGTAAGTCACCACAGTTACTACATCTGTACCACTAACTGACACATTTAGGATAGGTGAGCACTATGCATACAGTGTTACACTTACAGACCTAGTTGCATTCAAGTACCCCAAATAAATGCAGAACGAATGCAGAACGAACGCTGAATGAACGGAAAACGATCGCAGAATGAACGCAGAATGAATGCAGAATGAACATTGTACCATCTATATTTTAAAAATGCATTTGCGTTCGTTTCGTTCATTGCGAAATGCTGAAAACAAACGAAACGAACGCAAATGCATTTCGTTATATTTGGATAACTTCTAGTATTATCCTTTTGGGTTGATATCTAAAATCTCGATTTAAACGAAGAGCGTTTTTCAGTATTTTATTATAACGAATTGCACCGCGTAAATGGTGTATTAGAACCGCTGAAGCACGATTACACATTTACTTTAATTGTTACTGATTCAAAATGGGAAATATTTTATTTATTGTGTAGCACAAAATTTAAATTATTTCAATATAAAACTAAAATAATGTTGATAAAAAACAGCCGGTATATTGTTATATAGTGTTATGTATGTTACATGTTTAATGAAACTAACATAAACCCGGACAAAAACAAAATAATCATCATGTGCACCGCCAAATAATGTCAACAAAAAAAACATTCTTGAATATAATCACATAAAAAGTCACTGACTCACGATAAAAATCGCATGGCTAGATATCATGCGTATTTTAATCTTAAGAGATGTTGCGATTGATAAATGCTGAATGAGCGAACGCAAATGCATTTTCACCATTTGTGCATTTAAAAGAACACTTTCTGTTGAGTTCGTTCCGTGCATTTAAATGAAGGCTTAGTTTCGTTTGTAAACGCTGAATGCAAATTATTTCATTTAAAAAAGAAATGAAATGCAAAAGGAATGCAAATGGAGCGCAAACGGAATACAAATGAAATGCAAACGGAATGCATTTTTGGGGTACTTGAACGCAACTGGGTCTGTACCACAGTTACTGCTACTGTACCACTAACTGGCACATTTAGGATATATGAGCATTCTACATACCTGCATACAGTGTAACAGTTACCACAGTTATTGCTACTGTACCACTAACTGGCACATTTGATAGGTGAGCATTATACATACAGTGTAACAGTTACCACAGTTATTGCTATTGCACCACTAACTGGTACATTTAGGACAGGTAAGCATTATACACATAGTGTGACAGTTACCACAGTTACTGATACTGCACCACTAACTGGCACATTTAGGATAGGTGAGCATTATACATACAGTGTAACAGTTACCACAGTTATTGCTACTGCACAACTCACTGGCTTATTTAGAATAGGTGAGCATTATACATACAGTGTAACAGTCACCACATTTACTGCTACTGCACCACTACCTGGCACATTGAGGATAGGTGAGCATTATACATACAGTGTAACAGTTACCACAGATATTGCATCTGCACCACTAACTGGTACATTTAGGATAGATGAGCATTATGCAAACAGTGTAACAGTCACCACAGTTACTGCATTTACACCACTAACTGACAAATTTATAATAGGTGAGCATTATACATACAGTGTAACAGTTACCACAGTTATTGCTACTGCACCACTAACTGGCACACTTAGGATAGTTGAGCATTATACATACAGTCTAACAGTCACCACAGTTATTGCTACTGCACCACTAACTGGCACATTTAGGATAGTTGGGCATTATACATACAGTGTAACAATCACCACAGCTATTGCTACTGCACCACTAACTGGCACATTTAGGATAGTTGAGCATTATACATACAGTGTGACAGTTACCACAGTTACTGCATCTGCACCACTAACTGGCATATTTAGGATAGGTGAGCATTATACGTACAGTGTGACAGTCACCACAGTTACTGCTCCTGCACCACTAACTGACACATTTAGGATATGTGTGCATTATAATACATAGAGTGTAAACGTTACCACAGTTAATGCATCTGTACCACAAAATGGCACATTTAGGATGGATGGGCATTATACATACAGTATGACAGTTACCTCAGTTACTGCTACTGCACCACTAACTGGCACATTTAGAATGGATGAGCATTATACATACAGTGTAACAGTTACCACAGTTACTGCTAATTCACCACTAACTGACACATTAAGGATAGGTGAGCATTATACATACAGTGTAACAGTCATCACAGTTACTGCTACTAAGCCACTAACTGGTAAATTTAGGATAGATGAGCATCATGCAAACAGTGTAACAGTCTGCACAGTTAATGCATCTACACCACTAACTGGCACATTTACAATAGGTGAGCATTATAATACAGTGTAACAGTTACCACAGTAATTGCTACTGCCCCACTAACTGGCACATTTAGGATAGTTGAACATTATACATACAGTGTGACAGTTACCACAGTTAATGCTACTTCAACACTAACTGGCACATTTAGGATAGGTGAGCATTATACATACAGTGTGACAGTTACCAGTTACTGCATCTGCACCACTTACTGACACATTTAGGATATGTGTGCATTATACATACTACATACAGTGTAAAAGTTACCACAGTTAATGCATCTGTACCACTAAATGGCACATTTAGAATGGATGGGCATTATACATACAGTATGACTGTTACCTAAGTTACTTATAATGCACCACTAACTGGCACATTTAGAATGGATGAGCATTATACATACAGTATAACAGTTACCACAGTTAATGCCACTGCACCACTAACTGACACATTTAAGATAGGTGAGCATTATACATGTATATTGTGACAGTTACCACAGTTATTGATACTGCACCACTAACTGGCACATTTAGGATAGTTGAGCATTATACATACAGTGTGACAGTTACCACAGTTACTGCATCTGCACCACTAACTGACACATTTAGGATATATGTGCATTATACTACAGAGAGTGTAAACGTTACCACAGTTAATGCATCTGTACCACAAAATGGCACATTTAGGATGGATGGGCATTATACATACCGTATGACAGTTACCCCAGTTACTGCTACTGCACCACTAACTGGCACATTTAGAATGGATGAGCATTATGCATACAGTGTAACAGTTACCACAGCTACTGCTAATTCACCACTAACTGACACATTAAGGATAGGTGAGCATTATACATACAGTGTAACAGTCATCACAGTTACTGCTACTAAGCCACTAACTGGTACATTAAGAATAGATGAGCATCATGCAAACAGTGTAATAGTCTGCACAGTTACTGTATCTACACCACTAACTGACAAATTTAGAATAGGTGAGCATTATACATACAGTGTAACAGTTACCACAGTTATTGCTACTGCCCCACTAACTGGCACATTTAGGATAGTTGAGCATTATACATACAGTGTAACAGTCACCATAGTTACTGCTACTGCACCACTAACTGGCACATTTAGGATAGATGAGCATTATACGTACAGTGTTACAATCACCACAGTTACTGCATCTACACCACCAACTGACACATTTATGGTAGATGAGCATTATACATACAGTGTAACGGTTATCACAGTTACTGCTACTGCACCACCAACTTGCACATTTAGGATAGTTGAGCATTTTACATGGTGTAACAGTCACCACAGTAACTGCATCTGCACCACAAACTTGCACATTTAGGATAGTTGTGCATTATACATACAGTGTAACAGTCACCACTGTTACTGCTATTGCACCACTCACCTGCACATTTAGGATCGCTGTGCATTATAAATACAGTGAAACAGTCACCACAGTAACTGCATCTGCATCACAAACTTGCACATTTAGGTGAGCGTTATACACATAGTGTGACAGTTACCACAGTTACTGCTACTGCACCACTAACTGACACATGTAGGATAGATGAGCATTATACATGTATAGTGTGACAGTTACCACAGTTATTGATACTGCACCACTGACTGGCACATTTAAGATAGGTAAGCATTATACATACAGTGTGACAGTCACCACAGTTACTGCTACTGCACCACTAACTGGCACATTTAGGATAGATGAACATTATACGTACAGTGTGACAGTCACCACAGTTACTGCATCTGCACCACTAACTGGCACATTTAGGATAGGTGAGCATTATACGTACAGTGTGACAGTCACCACAGTTACTGCTCCTGCACCACTAACTGGCACATTTAGGATAGATGAGCATTATACGTACAGTGTGACAGTCACCACAGTTACTGCATCTGCACCAATAACTGCATATTTAGGATAGGTGAGCATTATACATACAGTGTGACAGTCATCACAGTCACTGCATCTGCACCACTAACTGGCACATTGAGGATAGGTGAGCATTATACGTACAGTGTGACAGTCATCACAGTTACTACTACAATCGTACCACTAACTGGCACATTTAGAATAGTTGAGCATTATACATACAGTGTGACGGCCACCACAGCTCCTGCATCTACACCACCAACTGACACATTTATGGTAGATGAGCATTATACATACAGTGTAACGGTTATCAAAGTTACTGCTACTGCACCACAAACTTGCACATTAAGGATAGTTGAGCATTTTACATGGTGTAACAGTCAACACAGTAACTGCATCTGCACCACAAACTTGTACATTTAGGTGAAAGTTATACACATAATGTGACAGTTACCACAGTTACTGCTACTGCACCACTAACTGACACATTTAGGATAGATGATAATTATGCATACAGTATGACAGTCACCACAGTTAGTGCATCTGGACCACTAACTGGCAAATTTAGGATAGATGAGCATTATATATATACAGTGTAACAGTCACCACAGTTACTGCATCTGCACAACTGACTGGCACATTGGGGATAGTTTGGCATTATACATACAGTGTGACGGTTACCACAGTTACTGCATCTGCACCACCAACTGACATAATTAGGATAGATGAGCATTATACATACAGTGTGACGGTTACCACAGTTACTGCATCTGCAACACCAACTGACATATTTAGGATAGATGAGCATTATACATACTGTGTGACAGTTAACACAGTTATTCCTACTCTACCGCTAACTGCCACATTTGGGATACATACAGTGTAACAGTCACCACAGTTACTGCATCTGCACAACTTGACTGGCACATTTAGGATAGTTTAGCATTATACATACAGTGTGACAGTTACCACAGTTAATGTTACTGCACCACTAACTGGCACATTTAGGATAGATGAGCATTATACATACAGTGTAACTGTTACCGCTGTTATTGAGTTACTATTACTGCACCACTAACTAGCACATTTAGGATAGGTGAGCATTGTACATAGTGTGACAGGTACCACAGGTACTGCTACTGCAACACTAACTGACACATTTAGGATGGATGAGCATTATCCATACAATGTAACAGTTACCATAGTTATTGCGTGTGCACACCTAACTAACACATTTAGGAGAGGTGAACATTATACTTACAATGTGACAGTTACCACAGTTACTGCTACTGCAACACTAACTGGCAAATTTAGGATAGGTGAGCATTATACATACAGTGTAACAGTCACCACAGTTACTTATACTCACCACTAACTGACACATTGAGAATGGATGAGCATTATACATATAGTGTGACAGTTACCACAGTTAATGCTACTGCACCACTAACTCTAAAATGCACAGTCAGTGCACATCAAAAAAAGGTCTAGCTATGCCCCTTATAACTGTGGTAAATGTCACATTGTATGTATAATGCCCATCCATCCTAAATGTGCCAGTTAACGGTGCATTTGCAATAACTGTGGTAACTGTCACATTATGTATAATGCGCACCTATCCTAAATGTGTCAGTTAGCGGTGCAGTAGCAGTAACTGTTGTGACTGTTACACTGTATGTATAATGCTCACCTATCTTAAATGTGTCACACAGTTATTGCTCCTGCATCACTAACTGGCACATTTAGGATGGATGGGCATTATACATACAATGTAACTTTTGCCACTGTTATTAACCACAGTTACTGCATCTGCACCACTAACTGACACATTTAAGATAGTTAAGCATTCTTTATACAGTGTAACTGTTACCACAAGTACTGCTACTGCAGCACTAACTGACACGATTGGGATAGTTGAGCATTATTCATACAGTGTAACTGTTACCACAGGTACTGCTACTGCACCACAATCTTGCACATTTCGGATAGGTGAGCATTATACATACAGTGCAACAGTTACCACAGTTACTATATCTTCACCACCAACTGGCACATTTAGGATAGTTGAACATTATACATACATTGCAAAAGTTACCACAGTTACTGCATCTACACCACCAACTGGCACATTTAGGATAGGTGAGCATTATACATACAGTGCAACAGTTACCTCAGTTGCTGCTACTGAACCACAAACTCGCACATTTAGGACAGGTGAGCATTAAACATTCAGTGTGACAGTTACCGTAGTTACTGCTACTGCACCACTAACTGACACATTTAGGACAAATGAGTATTATACATACAGTGTAACAGTCACTCAGTGATTCGGATAGTCAATAAGCTATTTGTGCCAATGGCCCCATGTGCTAAAGTTTCAATGGGCCATGTGCGGTTCGAATGATCGTTGAAATGTGTTATTCAGACATCCATAAAATCAAGTAGGTACGTTAAAGTCGACTTTGCCATAACACTAGTCAGGGTTCAAACGTGGCCTGGATTTTTAGGGAGAAGTGACCTCTCTCCAAAGAAAATAGAGAGAAGTAACAGATAATAGATAGAAGTGAGGGAGACACAATATTTTAAGCGCACAATCGTTTCTTGTTAATTATTGATTCGTATATACACCCTATTGGTTATAGCCTTTTGATTATTTAAGTTATAGCTAAATGCACTTGAAGTATGCTGTTTCACAGTAAAGGTGTTTATTAGTTTTATTCAAAGTGACTCTTTACACACATATACTGTAACTATAGAAGAAAGAAGGATTGATAGAATGATTAATACAAATATATTGCATGTATCTTTATTCATTCATCTTTCTATCAATTTTTATGGAGATCTACGGAGGGTGTGAATAGGATTCTCAAACTTACACATCTTCAGAAGATGCTTATTCTCATATGGCCTATATGAACAAATGTGTTTTGTTTCCCCATTTGTAATAGCTGAACACGACGAGGCACAGTTCTGCTGATTTTAACCTGATTTAAGTATATCTTATAAAAATAATAATTCTCCATTAGAAATTAGAAATGTGTGTCGCTTTTTTCTTGATTTATATCTCTAGTGAAAATAGTTAGAGAAGTAATTAGAAAAATCTATGACAAGAGAGATGATTTAAATTTTGACATTGTTAATTATCCCCTCATAGACGGGATGTTCATACAGAAGTTGGTGTGTGGTATATTTATCTCAACGTATTCGTTTTGCTAGAGCTTATAGTTGAGTTGAGGACTTTAATATTGGTAACCTCTGTATAACTAAAGTGCTATTCCATGAACTTCGTATAATTAATATTATTGTAACCCTTGTATATTTTTTATAAAAATGTATGTTAATAACTTCTGCTACAATCCGGCACAATGACGTGATTTCCGCCTTCCGTAAGATCCTTGATCATGTTCACTTTCTTACACGCTTTATTAAAAGTAAATATTCAAGTCGAACAGGAAATGTAGCGTTCAACAGTTAACCAAAAACACACTCAGAAACAACAATAATTACACAGATGAATAAAAGCAAGATATGAAACCAGAAACATAAAAGGGTTGACAATTGGGCTACCACCTTGAAACGGTCAGTGGCAAAACTCGCCGCATGTGCACTCCTGGAGCATCTAGGGAGACAAACATCCTCTCAGGACCTCGGTAGACGTCATCATAGGGTCCATATTATGTCCGGTCATCGCACAATCAAAGAGGACAGCATAGTGGCGAACTGTAAATGGGTCAACTATTAAACCTGCAGTGCGTTACAAAATGATAGGATCATAACCTCTTTCGATTAACTTGTTGACAAGTTTAATAAAGATTGTATCAACGTATTCATGAACAGGTATCTTACGAAGTTTGTAAATCACGTCACATCAACCCGACTACAAGAAAAATGAAAAAAATGAAACACAGATGCACAATAAAATGTTGCTGCATCCCCGTTTAAGTAGGGATAATTATCGAAATTAAAATATTTTGTCATAGTTTTTACTTATTATTTCTCCATTTTCAATGAAGAGATTTTTCAATGGAGAGATGCAAATCGAGAAAAGAAGCCTCAGTATCAGAAACATTGGCTTTGTTAAGTTCCAAGTTCTTTTGGTATATACCTTGTATTAATACGTATGGAATCATTTGTAGTAAAAAAAAAATTACTTTAAATTCAGTTCAATACAATTATGCAGCAGTAAAATGATTTAGTGCATTTGTACCTGAAAAATGTATCACTTAGTGCAACACCTCTCAAAAGAAATGATTATTTACTGCTCGAATAAAGTGAGTTTTTGAAACGAAAAGTCCATACTGTCAAATAGACAGAGATATAACCATTTGCTGTTATAAAAATTGTTTGGGACAAAAGTAGAAATGTAACCATCAAATAAGTTAACTTGTTAAAGTTTGGCACATCAAGGGATACAATGGAATGTAGAAATATTGGTGCAAAAATAACGATTAAAAAATTTCTGAAATTTAGCCAATTATGGCAATCATTCACGAACAATATGAAACAGATAAATTCAATATACATACAGAAAATAATATTTTTTCGGTACCAACCCACAATATATGATATATGATTGACTCTCGCTAGTGTGATGATTTGGACAGGGATATCCTTACATAATTAAACAACACCGGCAGTTGTGGTGAATGGTAACCAATATGTGAGGTACCAGAATGAGACTTTGCAGTCGATATACGCGCCAATATGCAATAAATGCACGACGGCTATAACAACCAAACTGCTCGCACTACATGTTACCTGCTCCAAGGTTTTAGGCTGAATATTCTTCCATGGCCGTCTCTTCCACCAGATCTTAGTCCCATTGAACATCTGTGCGACCTTCTTGGTAGATTGTTTGAAATCAACCCAAAAACTCGCAATAAACTTGTTCTTGCTTCAATCAACCAATGACGAAAAGTACCTCAGAACACCATGATAAATTGTATCAGGTAGTTGCGTTCCCGATAAATGGCAGTCATTCGAGCTGCAGAGGACACATTTGCATGTCTGTTTTGTTAATATTTTATTTCCTCTATTTTTTACTACTCTAGTTTATATGACTGAAATGGCTGGCCTGCACATTTAAAATATTTTAAAAATAAACATTTTTGTTTTTTAACAAAAGTCCAGAAGTGTTTCTTAATCGGTATGGAAATGTATGAACATTTCTTATAACTTAAATTTTATTGTGTTATACTATTGTTCATCATTTTAACTGTGATAGTGATAGAGTTTGTGATGTGCTTGAAACAGTGATTTTCATAATTGAGTATTAAGGTACTAGTCTTTCAACCAATACTATAATACATTTTAATTGCTAAACTTGCAAACTGCTAAATATTTAGATCTTTGACATTTCAAGTTATCATGGACCCCAACATATGGATCCCGTTGGAAATAAATTACAAACTGTATGAATAAATTATGTCATTATTTATAATGTTATATCAGCATAACTGCCTACTGTATACATTTGGCAAGATTTAAACGTTTGTAACTTTGAAACATATGCATAATTGAGCCAGCTTAAACAACACTTTATTACGATACTATGATTAATAATAGACTAATATTGTGTTCTGTGCTATTTAACATATGTCGTATTAATAATTTGATTAAATAGTGTATGCTTGTAGGTTATATGACATATATTCACGAATAAATTAATCACTCAAAACTCGTGTTGCGCTGGGTTCTGTCAAGTGATTGCATACTTTCTCTGTTGCTTTCTACGTTTTTAGCTGAGCTTATGGGATGGCGATTTGTCCGTCGTCAGTCGTCGTCCGTCGTCCATCAACTTTTGCCTTGTGAACACTCTAGAACCTCCATTATTAATCGGATCTTTACCAACCTTTGCCAGGGTCTTTATATCAATGAAAGCTTGGACAAATTCGAAAACAGCCAGAAAAATGCCATTTTCTGCCTTGTGAACACTCTAACAACTTCATTTATTATTTGATCTTTACCAAACTTTCACAGATTGTTAATATTAATATTAATATTAATGAAAGCTCGGACAAGTTCAAATACCGGCCAGATCGGATCAGTAACACCGGAGTTATGGCCCTTGTTTGGCAGAAAAATGCCATTTACTGCATTGTGAACACTCTAATAACTTCATTTTTATTTGATCTTTATCAAACTTGCAAATATTGTTAATATTACTGAAGCTCAGACAAGTTATAAAACCAGCCACATCGGACCAGCAACACTGGAGTTATGGACCTTGATTTAGTCAAATATGCTGTGTTTTGTCTAATTAAGATGATAGGGCCTTCATTTTCCATCCGATCTTAACCACACTTAACCATATTGTTAATATCAATGCAAGCTTGGGCAAGTTTGAAAACCAGCCAAATCAGATTAGTAACACAGAGTTACGGCCCTTGATTTAGTTTAAAATCCTGTATTTTGCCTCGTTCAGACGATAGGGCCTTCATTTGGCTGGATTTCAAAGAAACTGCAGGGAGGATCAGTATCAAGCCTAGTTGTGCATATCATCACCGTTTTCCGGTTGAATGAATTTGGCAGAGTTATGGCCCTTTAAATGTTTTAGTACGCAAGTTTTGTCCGGACTAGTTCTCCTGAAGCTCTGGCAGGATTTCAAATAAACTTTGCAAGGATGATCAGTACAAAGCCTAGTTGTGCATATCATCACTGGGTTCCGGTTAAAATATGTTTGGGGTGGAATTATGGCCCTTTACAGGTTTCTAATGTACAAACTGTTTCCGGACTAGTTCTCCTGAACCCCTAGCCAGATTTCAGCGAAACTTGGCAAGGTTGATCATTATCAAGCCTAGTTGTACATATCTTTGCCATGTTCTGGTTGAATGATTGTTGGTGCATTTACGGCCCTTTAAAGGTTTTAATACACAAACTTTGTCCAGATTAGTCTCTTCGGAACTCCTGGCCGGATTTCAACAAACTGTTTAAGGATGATCGGTTCCAGGCTTAGTTGTGTATATCTTCGCCGTGTTACGGTTGAATGATTTCTGGCAGCGTTATGGCCCTTTAAAAGTTTTAGTACACATAGTACACAAACTTTGCCCGGACTAGTTCTCTTATTATGGGCCTGTAAACGTTTTTAATACACTGACTTTGTACAGACTAGTTCCCTTAACTCCTGGCCGAATTTCGATGAAACTTGGTAGGCAACAAAGCCTAGTTGCTCATGCCATCGCCGTGTCCTGTTGAATGATTTTTGATAAGAGTTACGTTCCAATATACACAAACTTTATCGGACTAAATTTCGTGATCTCCAGGCTGGATAACAATGAAACATGACAGAAATAATCAGTACCAAGCCTAGTTGTGCATATTGTTGTTGTGTTCAGGTTGAATGATTTTTGTTGGAGTTGGGGCTCTTTAAAGGTTGCTATACACAAATATTGTCCCGACTAGATCTCCTGATACCCTGGCCAGATTTCAACAAATCTTGATGGGGATGATGATTACCAAACCTAGTTGAACATATTATCGCCGTGTTCCAGTTGAATGAATTTTGGCAAAGTTATGGGCCTTTACAGGTATAAATAACCAAACTATGTACAGACTAGTTACTGATCAAAAATCAGCAGAGCGTATGCCATGGTGCGGTGTCCGTCCGTCAGTCCATAAACTTGTTTTTGTAGCGAATACTTCTGAAATTACTGGATCGATTTTCATAAAACTTTACAGAAATGTTGCCCATGAAGTCTAGCTGATCTTAGCAAAAATTCATGTTGATGTGAAATCCACGATGGCCTCCAAAGCTAAAAACAGATTTTTAAAAAACAAGTTTGTAGCGACTACTTCTTGAAAACTATTTATAAGCGATATTGATATGCGACTTTTTCTAAATTGATCAGCATGACATTATGTTGGTCTTGTCAAAAAAAATTGATTCAACGTTATACATGGCTTCCAACGGCCATCTTTGTTTATATAGAGTTATATAGTAAAAACTTGTAGCGACTACTTCTCTGAAACTACTTGACGAATTTTCATGAAACTTCGCAGGAATGTTGCTCTTGATGTCTAATTGGTCCTAGCAAAATTTCAGGTCGGCCGGAAATTCAAGATGGCCATAACGGCTAAAAATATACCTTAAAAAACGATTTGTGGTGACTACTTCTCCAAAAAAATAAGTGATATTGATTTGGAACCTTTACCAAAATGACTGCCACGACATGTAGTTGGTCCTAACCAAAGTTCTTTTTGATTGGATGTCAAACATGGCCGCCAGCAGCCATCTTTGTTTACATAGTGATATATAGGAAAAACTGGTGGCGACTACTCCTCTGAGACTACTTGATGGAATTTCATGAAACTTGACAAGAATGTTGCTCTTGATGTCTCGTTGATCCTTTCAAAAATTCAGGTCGGTAGGAAATTCAAGATGGTCGCCACTGCTAAAAATAGATTAAAAAATTGCAACTTTGTGGCGACTACTTCTAAAAAAACATAAGTGATATTAAATTGGAAACTTTACCAAAATGACAGGCACGACATCTTGCAGGCTGATCAGGGTTTGCACTGTCTGGGTGCTCATCAGTCATTTGACTGAAACACCCTTTTGTACTATAAATGGACTGGTCCAAATTCAAAGTAAGAACTGTCCATTATACATTCAAAATGGGGTAAGGATTAAATATCCTTTGTATTTTTGGCCCTTAGAAAAAGACGGAAAACAAATTGTAGGATTTTAAGATTTTATTTTGATTCTGATTTTCCAAATATAACCACTGAGACAAAAGCGAATCTACTTGTACTGGTGAGATAGTAACCTAATTCTCAGGAGAAATTGCATAACATGATCTGTGACCTGGTCACACACCTGCTATATTTATGAATACGGATCATTTCATTTATGTTACAAATAGGTGTTTTGGACAAAATTAGCGTTGAGCTGCAAATAGGATATACTAAGGTTGATGTTGTAAGGGATTTAATTGATATGGCTTTATAATTAAAATTTGTGGTAGCATTATAACATTTTGTTATGCTGGAAACAGATATATTCTTTAGACTAGGATAAAATTGCATGAGATTATAATGTTGCATAGGTAATGTTGCATGATTAATCATAAAATTTAAGAATATAGGAATGTTGCTCTTGATGTCTACAGGGCTCGACGTTAACTTTACGTACAGCTTGCCCATAGGGCAAGTTAACTCTGAAATTTACCCATGCCAGTTTGTTGGTTGCCCAATTATTTAGACCCATAGTGTTTATTTATAAGGCTATATACTGTTTGTACGCTATTGTTACAAACAACATATCATATCACTTATAATTGTGTTATAGAACAAAAAACGCAAAAGAAATAAGGTATATTGCTTATCAAATTCAAGCGTATTCTCTTATTTGCATTCATTAAAAAATGTTCGTTCGGTGTCAACAAACAATAGTCATAAAAATCTCTTGATCATCCAAGCATTTTGGTGAATACTGCCTCTAAGAAAACATTATTCTATTATATTTAACAGGGCTATATCTAATTTTTGAAACAGGTGGCTATTTTGATTTGCTAGGCGGCTACCATTTGTATTCGAGCAAAGCAAGAGACGTTGTAAGGGGTCCGCGGGCATTCTCCCAAGCGGATAAGCATGGGGTCTAATTACATGTAAGCTCCTAATTTTGGTGCTAATTAAGGTCAGGATGTTTAGTTATTTCATGATTCTTTCAGATGATCAAATTATTCTATAATATTTGTTACTGATTTAAAAAACAAAATAATTGTTCCAGCCGGCT
This sequence comes from Cyrtodaria siliqua, assembly GCA_037043455.1. NCBI lineage: Eukaryota > Metazoa > Mollusca > Bivalvia > Adapedonta > Hiatellidae > Cyrtodaria > Cyrtodaria siliqua. The sequence goes on from JAWPHD010002204.1 coordinate 221,317, forward strand.
CAACATCAAAACAGACGGCGAATATAGCCGAGACAGCCCTGCTGTTAATTCAGACTGTAGCAGTCTATCTATCATAAGCAATTGCGTTTACCTGCCTGGATCAATGTTTTACCTGCCCGGGACAAGCGGACAATCCTTAACGTCGAGCCCTGGTCTAGTTGGTTCTAAGTAAAAATCAAACTGACCTTAAATTCAAGATGGCGCCATGGCAAAACACAGATTTTAAATAAATTTTGTGGCAACTACTTCTCTAAAACCATAAATGGTATCGGTATGATACCTTTACCAAAATGACTTTCATAAAACTTTATAGGAATGTTGGTCTTGATGTCCATATAGTCTCACGTAAAAAGCAGGTTGGCCGGAAATTCAAGATGGCTGCTACAGCTTAAATACAAGTTTCTGGCAGCTACTTCTGAACAACTTTTCAAAAATCATTAGTGGTATTGATTTGGAACCTTTAATAAAATGACTAGCATGAACATGTAGTTGGTCCTAAACAAAATTCATTTTGATTCTATGTCAAACATGGCCACAAACGACCATCTTTTTTACATGTGTGATACAGGAAAAACTTGTGGCGACTACTTCTCTGAAAATTTTGGTCTTATTTCCATAACACTTCACAGGTTCCCGTGGCAGATCTGGCTATCAAAATCTATCAGTAGAACTTCAAGGTCATTGGCCTCTTGTTGGTGGAGTTTTGACTCTTTAAAGGTTTTAATACACAAACTTTGTCACGACTGTTTCTCCTGATCCCCTGGCCGGATTTTAACGAAACTTGGTAGGGATGATCACTACCAAGCCTAGTTGTGCATATCATCGTGTTCCAGTTGAATGATTTTCGGTAGATTTATGGCCCATTCGCCAGTTGGGGAGACATCTGTTTTGACTAAAAACTACCTCTAATTCTAATTTGGTATGGTTATTTAGGGACTTGAGGCACAACCTAATTATATAAAACTAGTTTGACCGCCTGCATAAAGGGGCCCCTCTACAGGGGTGCAACTTGGGAAACTTGAAGTAATTAATTTTAACAGAGTTTTATCCTTGTGATGCTATCTCCCTCCATACCCTTTGAGATTTCATGTTCATGCATGGTGTATTTCTTATTTAAGGATGTGTAGTTGCACAGTAAGTTTTCATATTTTGATTCCTAGGGGGTAATCAGGTAAAAAAAAACAAATAATTTACTGTCATGTCCAAATGTGGATGCATTTATAAAACAGGTTTTGTTGGTTTAGGGTTAAGGGGAACCTCTACATGGGTACTTTGGGGACTTGCAGTAATTTATGTTTAACTGCCACTTTACTCAATGCAGGGCAAAGGGTTTTGTCATATGTGCCACAAAAACTAATATTCGCATCCCAACCAATACTCCAGAACTTTTCATGGAGACCGCCATATTTGTTAACATGCATAACCGCAGCAAAGCTTTACCTGTTTTTAGCTCTACTGGTCTTATTGGATGACGAGTTGTCCGTCGTCCGTCCGTCCGTTAACTTTTGCATTGTGAACACTCTAGCACCTTCATTATTATTCGAATCTTTACCAAATTTTGCCAGGGTCTTTATATCAATGAAAGCTCGGACAGGTTTAAAAACCAGATAGATCAGATTAGTTTCACTGGAGTTATGGCCCTTGATTTGCTGAAAAATGCCATATTTTGTCTTGTGAACACTCTGTTAATATGATTGTTAATATGAATGAAGGTCAGACAAGTTCGAAAACCAGCCAGATCGGATCAGTAACACCAGCGTTATGGCCCTTGTTTTCCCCTGAAAAATGCAATTTTGAGCTCGACTATTCGAAGAATAAGAGAACTTATGTAATCACCCCGGCGTCGGCGTTGGCGTCAGCATCCCACATCAAGGCTTGCGTGTAAGCTGTGTTTAAAAGTCTATGTCTTACATTTCTTATCCTAGCACAACCAAAGTTGGCCATGAGCTTCCTTATATCATTATCTTAAGGGCTGTCTAAGCAATGTTGGTTCCTGTAACCCATAGGCTCCCATGGAACCAAATTCTGAGAGCCCATAAAATGTGTCCCATTTCACATCAAATTGTGCGTGTAAGCTTTGTTTACAAGTCTATATATCTTAACTTTCTTATCCTAGCATTTGGCCATGAGCTTCCTTATAGCACTATCTTAAGGGCTGCTTAAGTATTTTTGGTTCCTGTAACCCCTGGGCTCCCATTGAACCCACATTCTGATAGCCCTTAAAATGTGTCTATTTCACTTCACATTTTGCGTGTAAGCTGTGTTTACACGTTTATATCTGTTACATGTCTTGTCCTAGCTCAACTAAATTTGGGATTTGGTTTCCTTATAGTATGTTGTAAAGGGTGCGCAAGTAATTTTGTCTTCTGCAAATTGTGGGCTCCCATGGCACCCAAATTGTGATGGTCCATAAAATTAGCAATAACGGCAGATCAAGGTTTGCGTGTAAGCTGTTGTATATATCTATAATTTTGGTTTGGAATTGCTTATAGCATTATGCATTTTATTCATACTTCACCCGTATTGGGGCATGGGCTTCCCCCTCCTCACCTCAACTCGCCCAGCCCCCCACCCCACGCCCCCTTTTTTTATACATATTTCTGTATTGTTTTGGTCAATTCTTACATAATATATAGCTATGTTGCCCTCACCCCCAACCCCCACGCCTTTCCCCCACCCCGCCTTACCCCTAACTTGAAACTTGATTTTTTGTTTTTTTGTTTTTACATATTTCTGTGTTGCTTTGGTCAATTCTTATACATAAAGCTATGTTGCCCCCACTCCTCCCCTACCCTACCACCCGAAACACAATTGTAAGCTCTGCTGGCCAAAGGCCAGGCGAGCTTATGCGATCAATTTTCGTCCGTCGTCCGTCTCTCCGTCTGTCTGTCTGAAACTTCATTAAAATAGGATAGTCACCCTCAGATTTGTGTTTTTCGCGGCCGGCAGTCATCCAAGATGAGCACCATGGCTAAAATTAGGTCAAATTTAAGGAAATTTCAAACGACATTGGGTTGGCCTCTATCAAGTTTGTGTTTTCGTTATCGTCGAATAATCAAAATGGGCGCCACAGCGACCCAAAATTTACATAGTGTTATATAGGTAAACGTTAAAAATGACATATTCTCTGAAACCGCTTGAAGGATTTTGATGAAACTTAAATCACAATGATCTTTGGGATAGTTCCTCTCAGATTTATGTTTTTTGCTGCTGCCAGTCATCGAAGATGGCCACCATGGCTAAAACTAGGTCAAATTTAAGGAAATTTCAAACGATATCTCTTCCAAAAACACTTATTCCATTCTTGTGAAATATCATATACATGTTCCTTGGGTTGGCCTCTATCAAGTTTGTGTTTTTCGTTATCGTCAAATAATCAAAAAGGCCACCACGGCGACCCAAAGTTTACATAGAGTTATATAGGAAAAGGTTGCAAATGACATTTTCCCTAAAACCGCTTGAAGGATTTTGATGAAACTTAATCACCATGATATTTTGGATAGTCCCTCTCAGATTTGTGTTTTTCGCGGCCGCCAGTCATCCAAAATGGCCACCATGTCTAAAACTAGGTCAAATTTAAGGAAATTTCTAACAACATGTCCTCCGAAAACACTTATTCCATTCTTGTGAAATATCATAAACATGTTCCTTGGGTTGGCCTCTATCAAGTTTGTGTTTTTCGTTATTGTCGAATAATCAAAATGGCCACCACGTCAACCCAAAGTTTACATAGAGTTATATAGGAAAAGGCTAAAAATAATATCTTCTCTGAAACCGGTTGAAGGATTTTGATGAAACTTAATTACAATGATCTTTGGGATAGTCCTCCTCAGATATATGTTTTTCGCGGCCGTCAGTCATCCAAAATGGCCACCATGGCTAAAATTAGGTAAAATTTAAAGAGATTTCAAACGACATCTCGTCCGAAACCACTTAATCCATTCCAGTGAAACATCATATACATGTTCCTTGGGTTGGCCTCTATCAAATTTGTTTTTGTACTGTTACTGCCATAAAAAGGCTGTTGTTTCTTTGAAGTGTAAATCCCAAATGTATTCTTTCAATTATTAAATGCGCCATTATACATGTAATTGTAATAGTGTTAATAGATATAATAAGTGTTTAAATAAACTGATGTACATGTTTTTTTGTGTACTATTCTTTGTGAAAGACAATATATTAGTTTTCATTTGTAATCTTTATATTAAATTGGTGTACTTGAAATTTGGTGTGGACCTGGTTTAAACCTCACTGGTACCAGTGGGGATGATGACCTAAACCAGGCAGTCTCATGCATTTAAATGTATCTGAGGGAAGGCTTCCAAATTTCTTTGTTACCGTCCCGTCTCTAGTGTGGCTGTAAATAACGTATAATGTGTTGAAGAATGCTCAACTACATTGCATAGTCTATTAATAAAACGTACAACAAACAAATAGGCAAACAGGAATGTATAATTGAATACAAAACTTACATAGAACAAGAAATGTCACAGTAAGTGACAAATGCCCCCGAAGTGACCTTTGTCCTCTAAGTATGACCTTGACCTTGGAGCCACGGACCTGGCTGTGGTGAGCACTTGTTCCAAGTTATTTGAAAATCCGTCCAGGAATGCCAGAGTTATTGACATGGACACAATTTGACATTTGACTTCTAAGTGTGACCTTGACCTTGGGGCCACAGACCTGGCTTTTGTGAGCGACACATCGTTTTTCTGTGGTGAGCACTTGTGCCAAGTTATTTCAAAATCCGTCCAGGAATACCAGAGTTATTAACTGGACACAATTTGTCATTTGACCTCTAAGTGTCATCTTGACCTTGGGGCCACAGACCTGCATTTTATGCTCGACACATCGTCTTGTTGTGGTAAGCATTTTTGCTAAGTTATTTAAAAATCCCTGCATGGGTTGTGAAGTTACGGTCCGGACACCAAGATTGTAAAGGCATGAATAACCCAAACAATCAACCAACCTTGAAATAGAGATTTGAGTTATCCATCTTGCATCGTCCATTTATATTTCTTTTATTCAGATGAAAAGGCCTTCATTTTTGTATTGCCTGCATAGCAAATTTCTACAGACTTTATTTTAAATTGTTACCCTATAGTTAAACCAATCATATTATGTTTGTACCTGACCCTGACCCACAAACTGTTTGAATCGCAGTTCCATGAGTCACAGTTGCATGCATTGCGAAATCAATATATCTCGAACTGCATTGTTCAACTTCAGTGCTCACACTGTCCAATTTCCATTAATAGACACATAATGTTTAACCAAAAAATAATAGCCAAAATCGCGGCGTAGGGGGTGGTTTCGTTATTTTGTTAACTCTGGCGATGTCTGCCTTATATGTGATGTATATTTTGTGGTTTTTTTTTAAATGTCAGACTATGAAGTATGCTATAGAATACTTTTTGTAAATGGCTATGAAGTATGCTACAGTATACTTGGATGCTGAGATAATATGTGAAATATACTACACAACACTGCACAGATTATTAATATCAAGGAAAGCTCGGACGAGTTCGAAAACTAGCCAGATTTGATCAATCATCGATCAGTTATGCCTTTGATCTGATTAATCGATTACAATTGTTCATGATCAACTTGACTCGGTTGTTCAAAACTATGGCTTATTTCGTTCTCTTGTACTAAAATATACAAGAAAATAAAACCAGTTATAGTATCACATGTTTATAGCGGGTAACACAAGCTTTGTACCAATTAATTCTCCTGATCTCCGAATAAAAACTCTTTACTCAGTAGAACGTCTACAGGCCCTCTTGGGCCTCTTGTTTTATTATTATTTTATTTTTTTAACATATTTCTGTGTTGTTTTGGTAAATTCTTATACGTATAGCTATGTTGCTTATTATTTTTTTTAATTATTTTTTTACATATGTCTGTTTTGTTTTGTTTCATCAAATCTACACCTATATAAATGATGAGTCCCCGCCCTGCTCCCCCCACCCATTTGCTTATGGGCTTGCCTCACACGGAGGACAGGCGGAGGGGAATTGCTTTCATTTTATCTTCCATTATTTGGATATTATTTGTTTTAAATTGAACGCAATCATTTACATATAAAACAATTTAAATTAAATTCATATGCACAGAATGATGAAATGTCAATAAAAGAAAAACTGAAATGAGGCCACAAGATATTTCCTCCCGCCCCGAGTTGCCTTTCGACCAAAAATGTCTTTAAAATGACAACAATTTTGGATTAAAGCTGATAAAAATATTAAAATTTCACACCCTGTCCCAAATTTTACTATAATTTGTATGAGATTCTGACATAGATGTTGTGCCTCGAGTCCCTAAATGATTATACCAGAATCAAAAACATTGATATAAATGAAGGTACTAGAGTGTTCACAAGGCAGAAAATGGCATTTTTTCAGAAAAAACAAGGGCCATAACTCTGTTGTTACTGATACGATAAGGCTGGTTTTGTCCGAGCTTTCATTGATAGTAACAATATGTGCACGTTTGGTAAAGATCGAATAATAAATGAAGGTTTACAAAACTTACACAGATTGTAAATATGAATGAAAGCTCGGACAAGTTTGAAAAAACAGCTAGATCGGATCAGTAACACCAGAGTTATGGCCCTTGTTTTTTTCTGAAAAATGCCATTGTCTGCCTTGTGATCACTATAGCAACTTTATTTATTATTTGATCTTTACTATACTTACAAAGATTGTTAATGTCAATAAAAGCGTGGACATGTTCAAGAACCAGCCAGATCGGATTAGTTTCACCGGAGTTATGGCCCTTGATTTGATGAAAAATGCCATATTTTGCCTTGTGAACACTATAGTACCTTCTTTTATTATTTGATCTTTAGCAAACTTGCACAGATTGTTAATATCAATGAAAGCTCGGACAAGTCCAAAAACCAGCCATATCGGATCAGTAACAGAGTTATGGCCCCTGTTATTTCTGAAAAACGGTTTTGTCATAAGCGCCACAACAACTACAGACTCCATAAAGCCTGTAGAGCGATACAGGCCCTCTTGAGCCTCTTGTTAATTGGGGTTAGTCTCACAATTTCATGTTTGAAAAATACGTTTGGTAAAAATACAATGCTCTCATTGTGTCGCCTTTTCGAAGTAAAATGCCATACATAGGGATCACTTTGTCGTCCGTCCGTCAGTCCGTCCATCACGAAAAATTAACGTTGGCTTTATCTTTCTCATTTCTTGATATGTCTTCATCAAACTTTGAATATATACTCAACATGACAGCACTGACAATACCATACTAAAATATTAGGTCAAGGTCACACTGAAGGTCATTATATGGGTTAACAACTCATTTTTTTCTTCGCGAAAACTTAACATTGGCTAAATCTTTCTTATTTCTTGATATTTCTTCATCAAACTTTCAATATATACTCATCATGGCAACATCGACATAACCATTCTAAAGTATTAAGGTCAAGGTCACACTGGAGGTCATTATATGGGTAAAATATTCATTTTTCCTTCACGAAATCTTAACGTTGGCTAAATCTTTCTCATTTCTTGATATTTCTTCATCAAACTTTCAATATGTACTCATCATGGCAAAATCAACAGGACCATTCTAAAATATAAAGATCAAGGTCACACTGAAGGTCATTATATGAGCTAAATACTTTTTTTTTCTTCACGAAAAATAAACTTTGGCTATAACTTTCTCATTTCGTGATATTTCTTCATCAAAATTTCAATACAGTTTTATATACTCATCATAACAACATCGACATGACCATAGTAAAATATAAAGGTCAAGGTCACACAGAAAGTCATTATATGGGTTAAATGCTATTTTTTCTCTTCACTAAATCTTAGGCCAGTTTGTCAAGATTATTTATCTGGGTCCAAAAAACCTTGTTATACTGACAAAGTGCTGACAAGTGACACACGTGTTCCGTGGAACACCCATCTTGTTTTAATAAATGTCATTTATTAATTCATTAACAATTCTTAAAATGTATTTTGAAGCATTTATCTGACACGTTTTGATTTTTGTGACCTTTCACTTCTGGGTCAGATCCTGGAAAGTGGCATGGCCAAGCCCATGACAAGTTAGAAAACCAGCCAGATCAGATTAGAAACACCAGAGTTATGGCCCTTGAATTAGTTAGAAATGCTGTATTTTGCCTCGTGAAAGATAATAGGGCTTTCAATTTTCATCCGATATGTCAAACTGTACCGGATTGTTAATATTAATGAAAGCTTGGAAAGCTTAGACAAGGTCGAAACACCAGCCAAATCGGATTAGTTATACCAGAATTATGGCCCTTGATTTCGTTAAAAATGCCTCGTTAAGACGATAGGACCTTTATTTGGCCGGATTTCAATGAAAGTTTGTAGGGATCATCAGTATCAAGCCTAGTTGTGCATGTTATCACCGTGTTCCGGTTGAATGATTTTGGCAGAGTTACGGCCCTTTAAATGTGTTAGTATACAAACATTGTCTCGACTATTTTTCCTGAACCTCTGGCCGAATTTCGACAAAACTTTGCAGGGATGATCAGTACTAAGCATAGTTGGGCATATCATCACCGTGTTGTGACTGTAAGATTTTTGGCAGAGTTATGGACCTTAAAAGGTTTTAATACACAAACAAAATGTCCAGACTAAGTTCTGGCCGGATTTCAGCGAAATTTGGCAATGTTGATCAGTATCAAGCCTAGTTGTGCACACCTTTGCCTTGTTCCAGTTGAATGATTTTCGGCGGAGTTATGGCCCTTTAAAGGTTTTAATATACAAACTTTGTCGAGATTAGTCTCTTCTGGCGGAGGTATGGCCCTTAATATGTTTTAATACACAAGTTTTGTCTGGACTAAGTTCTGGCCGGATTTCACCGAAACTTGGCAATATTGATCAGTATCAAGCCTAGTTGTGCACACCTTCGCCTTCTTCCAGTTGAACGATTTTTGGCAGCGTTATGGCCCTTTAAATGTTTGTGTACACAAACTTTGTCCGGACTAGTTCTCCTGAAACCCTGGCCGGTTTTCCACGAAACTACAGGGATGATCAGTACCAAGCCTAGTTGCGCATATAATTGCCGTGTTCCGGTTAAATGATCTTCAACATAGTTATGGCTCCTTATATACAAACTTTATCCGGCCAAGTTTTCATGAACCTCTGGTTGAATTTCAGTGAAACTTGGCAGGAATGATCAGTACCAAGCCTAGTTGTGCATATCGATGTTGTGTTCCCAACCACAGTCTTCCGTACCAAACCTAGTTGTGCATATCGATGTCGTGTTCCCCACTACAGACTCCATATAGCCAGTAGAGAGATACAGACTCTCTTGGGCCTCTTGTTTTCACTTTTTTTGGAAAAACAAAACATGTAAACAAACTCAGATGTTCTTTATTCCTCTTCTGTTTACAACTGTGAAATATTTTACCAGGACAGAGCCATAAAATCCTGTTGGCTAATAATGATTCTTTCAACCAGATTAGCCAAGACAGTGCATTCTATTCATACTTTCTCCTTTATGTTCGATCGATAAGAATGGCACGTTAATGGGATTTTAATAGCCTAACGGTTACCAAATGTTTCGATGTGGTCAGATGATAATTTCTAGTGAATCACAAGATATTTCTTTTAATTTTATGCATTATTGTTTTAGATTAGATCCACCTACTTTGAATGTACATAGGGGATACATGATGCTGATTTGCCTACCCTGAAAGTGTTAAGATGAATCAATTCAGCCAGTAGTTATAGCCGAATTTGTTACATAATCTGTCTTTTGGCTTTCCTGAAAAGTGAGAAAGTGTAAAAATTGCCTGTGTATCTTTCTATTTATCTCTGGATTTTATTGCTTATATAAGATTTGGCATGAAGGTCATATATTAGGATGTTTTCTGCTTACATATCAACATAGTTTGATACATTGATATGTCACTGATGAATGAAGAATTTGGTGGAAAAGATGCTATTTCAATGAGGCATGGATAGTAAAGTAGTTGTTGAAAGAGTTTGGATGTCAATAAAGATAATCCCTGATACCTTTGCTTACATAATGCAATTCAGATCAAATATTGCATATTGGCCTATCATTTGGGGAAAACGTGTAGGCGCTGAAAAATGAAGAACTAAAAATGCTTTAGATGAGTATTTCAAATATTACAAATTGAAAAAGTACATTTTAGCAGATTGAATTTGATATATTACACTCCTTTGTTGTTCATACAGAACATAGTGATAATCCCTAAACTATCATGCTTAACTCTTCTAAACCTTAGTATATCCTTAAGTTCTTATTCTCGTTTGATTCTCATCTTTATAGGAGGCTGTTAGTTTATTATATGTTCACTGCAACTCTCTGAGATATTTGAAAGTATTTTCCACATGTGTAAATTATGTTCCCCTTCAAAAAGCAGTCAATGGGTGAAGGCTTTTCGGTTGCTTACCTAAAGACCTGTCTCTGACAATGTTCAGTATATTGAGCAACTCCTTATGTGTCCTTAAGAGAACTGCAGCACTCAGTGAAATGGAATTGACGATTCTTCATTTGCATGTGAACAATTATTTGAAACATGTAAATACACTTTCTCTAAAAAAAAAAAGAAAAAAGGACAACACATTTTCCCAACAACTGTATTTACTGTTCTACAAAAGTAGAACTATAGTTAAACAACAAGAATTGTAGCATTCAAGGACCACAGGCAAGCACAACATGCATAGAAACAAACAACAATAACAAAGATGTATACAAGCAAAGTACATGACATCACAAACATTAAAATGTTGACAATAGGGATACCGCCTTTGAAGCTCAAGTTTTGGAATAAAGAAACCTTGTGCAACCTTACAATAATCTTCCAGATTTTATAATATTTCATCACAACTCGTAAAAGTATGGTTATGACTTTAATTGACCTAGTTTTATGGGATGGTGAGTTGTCCGTCGTTCATCGTCTGTCCGTTAACTTTTACCTCGTTAAGACGATAGAGCCTTCATTTTTCATCAGATCTTTACCAAACTTTAACAGATTGTTAATATAAATGACAGCTCGGACTAGTTGAAAAACCAGTCAGATCAGCCATTGATTTAGTTAAAAACGCTATATTTTTCCTCGTTAAGTTGATGGGGCCTTACATTTTCCTCCGATCTTAACCAAACTTTACCAGATTGTTACTATCACTCAAAGGCTCTGATAAGTTCGAAGACAAGGCAGATCGGACCCGTAACAGCAGAGTTATGGCGCTTGATTTAGTTAAAAATGCTATATTTTGCCTCGTTAAGACGATAGGGCCTTCATTTTTCATCCGATCTTTACCATTATTTACCAGATTGTTAATATCAATGAAAACTCGGACAAGTTCGAAAACCAGCCAGATCGGACCAGTAACAGCGGGGATGATCAGTACCAAGCCTAGTTGCACCTGACATTGGCGTATTCTGGTTGAATGATTGTTGTCCCTTTTAAGGTTTATTGCAAAAACTTTGTCCGAACTAATTCTCCGGATCCGAATATTGGCATTGATGATCAGTACAAAGCCTAGTTGCATATGTCATTGCCATGTTCCGGTTGAATGATTATTAGCTCTACTGGCCATAGGCATCTAATCCCAGATAAATGTACAATGTATGTTTTATTATCTTTCAGTATTGCTTTTTAGCTCTACTGGCCAAGGGCAAGTAGAGCTTATGGGATGGCGAGTTGTCCGTCGTCCGTCGTCTGTCTGTCCGTTAACTTTTACCTCGTTAAGACGATAGGGCCTTCATTTTTCATCCGATCTTTACCAAACTTTAAAACAAATTTAATATCAATGAAAACTTGGACAATTTCGAAAACCATTAAGATCGGACCAGTAATAACAGAGTTATGACCCTTGATTTAGTTAAAAATGGTATATTTTGCATCGTTAAGATGATGTGACCTTCATTTTTCATCCATTCTTTTTCAAACTTTACCAGATTATTAATATCAATAAAAGCTCTGTGAAGTTTGTAAACCAGCAAGATCGGACCAGTAACAGCGGAGTAATAGTCCTTGATTTAGTTGAAATTGCTATATTTTGCCTCGTTAAGACGATAGGGCCTCCATTTTTCATCTGATGGTTACCAAGCTTCAACAGATTGTTAATATTAATGAAAGCTTGGACATGTTCGAAAACCAGCCAGATCGGACCAGTAACAGTGGAGTTATGGTCCTTGATTTAGTAAAAAATGCTATATTTTGCCTCGTTAGGAAGATAGGGCCTTCATTTTTCAACCGATCTATACTAAATTTTATCAGATTGTTCATATCAATGTAAGCTTGTATAGGGTAGAAACCCAGCCAGATCGCACCAGTAGCAGCGGAGTCATGTCCCTTGATTTTGTTAAAAATGCTATATTTTTAATCTGAACTATACCAGAATTTTTGAAGTTTTTTATTAATATCTTTATTTTTTATTTATTTTTTTATATAATTTTCTTGATCACGTCATGTTAGTTTTGGCGAAAAAAGGAAGCATTGCTATGATTATTTCTAGTTGTGGCAGCTAGATCTTGTTGGTAACGACAGAGTTATGGCCCTTGATTTGTTGAAAAATGCTATATTGTATTTTCCTTTGTTAAATCTGTAGTTACCGGTACTTCGTTTTTAGCTCTACTGCCAAAGGTCAGGCGAGCTTATGAGATCACTTTTCGTCCGTCGTCCGTCTGTCCGTCTGTCTGTCCGTCTGTCTGTGAGCAATTTTATAAAAATCGACATCTCCTCTGACACCGCTTGAAGGATTTTGATAAAACTTCATCACAATGTTACTTGGGAGGGCCCCTCTCAGATTTGTGTTTTTCATGGCCGCCAGTCATCCAAGATGGCCACCATGGCTAAAACTAGGTCAAAATTAAGGAAATTTCAAACGACATCTCCTCCGAAACTACTTATTCCATTATTGTGAAATACCACAAATATGTTCCTCGGGTTGGCCTCTATCAAGTTTGTGTTTTTCGTTATCGTCGAATAATCAAAATGGCCCCACGTCGACTCAAAGTTTACATAGAGTTATATAGGAAAAGGATAAAAATGAAATCTTTTTTGAAACCGCTTGAAGGATTTTGATGAAACTTCATTACAATGATCTTTAGGATAGTCCCGCTCAGATTTGTGTTTTTCGCGGCCGGCAGTCATGAAAGATGGCAACCATGGCTAAACTTTTTAGTCAAATTTAAGAAATTTCAACCGACATCTCCTCCAAAACCACTTATGCCATTCTTGTGAAATATCATAAACATGTTCCTCGGGTTGGCCTCTATCAAGCTTGTGTTTTTCATTATCGTCGAATAATCAAAATGGCCGCCACAGCGACCCAACGTTTACATAGAGTTATATATATTAGGAAAACGTTAAAAATGACATCTTCTGGTCTCACTATACAGTACACTTTTACTATGTTGGCCTATATGAATAAAGTTTACTGGGCCATTTCGAACCTAAATTTTCCAAGCTTAGAGTCACTTATTTATGAAACACAGTCATTTGCCTACACAAAAATGTACAAAATATGGTACGTTGACCAGGTTGGTTCTTTTTTAATTGGAGTGGTGGCATCCTTTGCACTATTTTGGGCTTTTACTCCAGAGTTTGTACCAGAATTCCTACACTGCTTCATCCCCCATAAAACTGTCATATTCTGGTGTCAGTGTCATCTAATAGCTGCACATCCAATTTCAGACTGTGTTCATCTCACCTGCAACAGCAATACATATATCTGTCAGCAATTATTAAAAATATTTAAAACCGAACAACACACTACTACTTTTTATGGCGCAAGTTTTATCCTACCGTGGCTTTCAACGGAGCTAACTGTATAGTAAGACCTTCTGTGAAACCGCTTAAAGGATTTTGATGAAACTTAAATCACAATGATCTTTGGGATAGTTCCTCTCAGATTTGTGTTTTTTGCGGCTGCCAGTCATCCAAGATGGCCACCATGGCTAAAACTATGTCAAATGTAAGGATATTTCAAACGATATCTCCTCCAAAACCACTTATTCCATTCTTGTGAAATATCATATACATGTTCCTTGGGTTGGCTTCTATCAAGTTTGTATTTTTCGTTATCGTCGAATAATCAAAATGGCCACCACGACGATCCAAATTTTACCTAGAGTTATATAGGAAAAGGCTAAAAATGACATTTTCTCTGAAACCGGTTGAATGATTTTGATGAAACTTCATCACAATTATCTTTGGGATAGTCCTCCTCATATTTATGTTTTTCGCAGCCGCCAGTTGTCCAACATGGCCACCATGGCTAAAACTATGTCAAATTTAAGGAAAATTCAAACGACATCTTCTCCGAAACCACTTAATCCATTCCAGTGAAATATCATATTCATGTTCCTTGGGTTGGCCTCTATCAAATTTGTGTTTTTCGTTATCATCGAATAATCAAAATGGTTGCCATGGTGATCCAAGGTTTACATAGAGTTATATAAGAATAGGTTAAATATGAAATCTTCTCTGAAACATTTTTTAAAGGATTTTGTTGAAACTTTATCACAATGGTTGGCGTCTATTAAGTTTGTGTTTTTTGTTTTCTTGCAATAATCTAAATGGCCGCCGTGGCGACCCAAAGCTTATAAAGGAAAATGCTAAATATGACATCTTTACACATTAGAGCATCTACAGGCCCTCTTGGGCCTCTTGTTTATCTGATCTTTACCATATTTGTTTAGAATGTTAATATAAACTCCCACATCCATTTTTATCAAATTTCAATCATAGAAGAAAGTGGAACAAATTAAAAAATACCCATGCCAGACTAGACGCAGCAGACTTATTGCCCATGATTACCAGATGAGCGACCTAAGGCCATCCTAGGCCTGTTGTTTGTGCAATGTTTTAATTAAAAGAAGTACTGATGGGAAATTTTATGTTGACAACCCTTGATATAAGAGTAGTTTTAGCCAGTAGAGCGTCCACATGCCCTCTTGGAGCTTATGGGATGACGAGTTGTCCGTCGTCTGTCGTCCGTCCGTCCGTTAACTTTTGCATTTTGAACGCTCTAGGTCCTTCATCATTATTTGGATCTTTACGAAGCTTTTCCAGTGGCTTTATATCAATGAAAGCTCGGACATGTTCGTAAACCAGCCAGATTGGATTAATTTCACCGGCGTTATGGCCCTTGTTTTGCTGACAAATGCCATATTAAGCCTTGTGAACACTCTAGCACATTCATTTAGTATTTGATCTTTATTAAATTTGCACAGATTGTTAATATCAATAAACGCTCGGACAAGTTCTAAAACCAGGCAAATCAGATCAGTAACACCGAAGTTATGGCCCTTGTTTTTTCTGAGAAATGCTATGTTTTGCCTTGTGAACGCTATAGCGCCTTCATTTAATATTTGATCTTTACCAAACTTGCGTCGTATCAGTCTGTCCGTCTGTGTGTCCGTAATTTCTTTTTTGTAGCGACTACACCTATGAAACTACTGGATGGATTTTCATGAAACTTTACAGAAATGTTGCCCAGGAAGTAACGACTACTCCTTTGAAACTACTCGACGGATTTTCATGAAACTTCAGAGGAATGTTGCTCTTGGGGTCTAGTTCATCCTAGCAAATTTGAGGTCGACCTTAAATTCAAGATGGTCGCCACGGCTAAACATATAGCTCGGAAAAGTTCGAAAACCAGCCAGATCGGACCACTAACAGCGGAGTTATGGCCCTTGATTTCGTTAAAAATGCTACATTTTGCCTCGTTAAGTCGAAAGGGCCTTCATTTTTCATCCGATCTTTGCAAAACTTTAGCAGATTGTTAATATCAATAAAAGCTCGAAGAAGTTCGAAAATCAGCCAAATCAGACCAGTAACAGCGGAGTTATGGCCCTTGATTTCGTTAAAAATGCTATATTTTGCATCGTTAAGTCGAAAGGGCCTTCATTTTTCATCCGATCTTTGCAAAACTTTAGCAGTTTGTTAATATCAATGACAGCTTGGAGGAGTTCGAAAATCAGCCAGATCGGACCAGTAACAGCGGAGTTTTGAACCTTGATTTAGTTAAGAAGGCTATATATGTCCTCGTTAAGACGATAGAGCCTTCATTTTTCATCCGGTATTTACCAAACTTTAGCAGATTGTTTATATCAATGAAAGCTTGGATAAATTTGAAAACCAGCCGGATCGGACCAGTAACAGCGGAGTTATGGCCCTTGATTTCGTTAAAAATGCTATATTTTGCCTCGTTAAGTCGAAAGGGCCTGCATTTTTCATCCGATCTTTACAAAACTTTAGCAGATTGGTAATATCAATAAAAGCTCAAAGAAGTTCGAAAATCAGCCAGATCGGACCAGTAACAGCGGAGTTATGGCCCTTGATTTCGTTAAAAATGCTATATTTTGCCTCGTTAAGTCGAAAGGGCCTTCATTTTTCATCCGATCTTTACAAAACTTTAGCAGATTTTTAATATCAATAAAAGCTCAAAGATGTTCAAAATCGGCCAGATCGGACCAGTAACAGCGGAGTTATGGCCCATGATTTCGTTAAAAATGCTATATTTTGCCTCGTTAAGTCGAAAGGGCCTTCATTTTTCATCCGATCTTTGCAAAACTTTAGCAGTTTGTTAATATCAATGACAGCTCGGAGGAGTTCGAAAATCAGCCAGATCGGACCAGTAACAGCGGAGTTTTGGACCTTGATTTAGTTAAGAAGGCTATATATTTCCTCGTTAAGACGATAGAGCCTTCATTTTTCATCCGGTATTTACCAAACTTTAGCAGATTGTTAATATCAATGAAAGCTTGGATAAATTCGGAAACCAGCCGGATCGGACAAGTAACAGCGGAGTTATGGTCCTTGAATTAGTTAAAAATGCTATTTATCTTTATTGTTACCGACTTATTTTTTTTGTTTAATTTTTTTTTAAATATATTATTTAAATAATTATTTTTGGATTATTTTTTTTATTTTTTTATTTTTTATTTGATTTATTTATAGATTTATTGATTTAATTATTGATTATTATTTTTTTTTATTTTTTTTTAATATTTTGATTTTTTTTTTGGTAACGCCGTGTTAGCAGGTAGCATTGCTATGCTTTTTAGTTTTGCCTATTGCATTTTTTCCCGGTTTGTTGATTTTTGATGGAGTTACGGCCCCTTGACATTTTTACTTTTAAATTTTTTGTCGGCGCTACTCCTCCTGAACGCCTTGTTGGATTTTTGACGAAATATGACAGGAAGCAATGGTAAGATATCTAGTTGTGCATATCGCGCTTTTGTTCCAGTTTGCTGATTTATGATGAAGTTATGGCCCTTTGACATTTTTACTTTAAATTTCTTGTCGGCGCTACTACTAAACGGCTTGTTAGAATTCTACAAAATTTGGCAGGAAGCCTCAGTATGATGTCTAGTTGTGCAAAGCGCAGTATATCAATTAAATCTTGGACAAGTTCGAAAAACAGCTAGATCTTGTTAGTAACGGGTTATGGCCCTTGATTTGTTGAAAAATGCTATATTGTATTTTCTTTTGTTAAATCTGCAGTTACTTCACTTTTTATGTGATCTATACCATATTTGTTTAGAATGCTAATATAAACCCCCCACCCATTTTTATGAAATTTCATTCATAGAAGAAAGTGGGACAAATTAAAGAATACCAATCCCATACTAGACACAGCAGAGTAGCGATCTGAGGTCATCCTATCCCTGTTGTTTTTGAAATGTTTTAAAAGAAGTACTGATGGGATTTTTATGTCAACAACCTTTGATATAAGAGCCGTTTTAGCCAGTAGAGCGTTCACAGGCCCTCTTGGGCCTCTTGTTTTACATATGTCTGTGTTGTTTTGTTTTATCAAATCTACACCTATATCAATGATGCGCCCACGCCCTGCCCCCTACCCCCACCCCCCCACCCCCATTTGCTTATGGGCTCGCCTCACATGGAGGACGCAATCATTTACATATAAAACAATTTAAATTAAATTCAGATACACAGAATGATGAAATATCAATAAAAGAAAAAAATGAAATGAGACCACAATAAAAAATGCCAGATATCCCCTCCCTCCCCGAGTTGCCTATCGACCACACCTTTTTTTTAGATGACAGCAATTTTGGATTAAAACTGATAACAATATTAAAATTTCACACACTGCCCCCCAAATTTTACTATAATTTGTATGAGATTCTAACAGTAATTTTATATCGGCCCCAGTTTCTATACTCGCCCCCCCCAAACCCCACCCCACATTGTTTGAGCCTTGTTTTCTGATGATATATACTGGCTATATAATTTATTAGTCTCTGAAAAATCGAATAGTCGAGCTGCGCTGTTCTCCAACAGCTCTTGTATGCATTGTGAACACTAGCACCTTCATTTATTATTTGATCTTTACCAAACTTACATAGATTGTTAATACTAATAAAAGCTTGGACAAGTTTGAAAACCAGCTGAATTGAGTCAGTAATACCAGAGTTATGGCCCTTGTTTTTTTCTGATGCCATTTTCTGCCTTTAACACTTTTTTATTATTTGATCTTTACCAAACTTGCACAGATTGTTAATACCAATGAAAGGTTGTTTTTTGTTAAATAGTTTTTTTTTAATTTGTTTTCCCATTGTTGGATCAGTTTTACAAAGAGTTGTAGGGAAGAACTTCAAAAATCTTCTTCTCTGAAACTACAAGAGATAAAAAAATAAATATTTATTTATTATTAGCTTTTGGATCAAGTTCACATGGTGAACCTGGGGTCAAATTTGGGTCCGCCCCTGTGGTAGCCAGTAGAGCAATACAGCCCTCTTGGGCCTCTTGTTAAAATAGTTATGGCCCCTTATACATAAACTGAATCTTTAGCCAGAAACGCGTCCACAGGCCACAGGCCCTCTTGAGCCTCTTGTTAGTTTGCAATACCTTGTACAACGAAGCAGGTAGAGTGATTCATATTGCCTAAAACTCATCCGGATGTAGTTGTTATACCATTGTGATGGCATGTACTTCAAGGTCTTATATGCTTACTCTATATATTCACTTATATTAGTGAATTCTTATTTGCATCATCTACATCATACAACAAAATATTTGTTTCAACCTTTTTAAGAGGAAATGGAGATCAGTCTCCTCGCTTTGTGTGATACAATGAGCATCTTCACCTCTGTTTAAGATAAGGTGTTTAGTTTATGTTCTATCGCAACTGAATGCTCGGCCAGGTAACCAAAAAAAATTAATTTGGATTTGCACTGTGGCTTTCACGCTGTCAGGTATATACTCATCCTGGATTACGTCAACCCTACGATCTTCGGGATGGTTAACATTTTGTACTATGGATTTTATGAGTATTGAGTTCTGCTCAACCCGGGGCTAGAGGGCGTGAGCGGTAGCTAGCATATTTCACTACCGTTCATGTACAGTCTCAATCAAACCGAGACTGCAATATTTCGTATATGTCGTGTTCCGCCGTTTCCAAAGGTCCACTCTCATATCCTTTCCTTTAGTTGACTAAATGTAAATTTATCTACTTATCATACGTCATTTTCAACTCACTCAAATGGCTTAATGCAGCACCATCCACAATCAACACTTCATCTTAGATAAGAAGTGATTTTTAAGGCAGCTCATAATAACATAAAGGGTGAAAAATCCAAATATATGTTTTATTGTCTATTGACCGTTCTAACTCGGTAACCCTGTCTTCACCCTGTCTTCATCGCTCTTTTTGTTGTGTATTGTCATTTTCATTGTATATTTAGTTTGATCTTTGTGTACAGTGCAGGCCTACGGTGCTATTGTGTTTGGGTGCTGTGATTTATATAGGAATTTTTTTCTCATTTTCATTATTAAACAAGACCGGTGATAAATCGAAATCCGTATTTTCTTATAACCTGATATGATAAATATATATGCGAGAGGAGAGAAATAAAATAAAATGATAGAATATCATCTATAGCTTGTCAACATTCTATCACGTTCCTTTTGCATCTGATCTTTAACAAACTTTGCCAGCGTGTTAATACCGATTAAAATTCAGGCAAGTTGGAAAATCACCAATATTAAACAATAAGCATCCGAGTTATGGCCCTTGATTTAATGACAAATGCTATATTTTGACTTGTCATCACTCTAGCATCTTCATTTCATTTGATCTTTGCCAGACTTTGTTAAAATCTTAATATTGATACATTTTAAAGTTCAAAATCCAGTTTTATCAAAAAATTTACCACCAGAATTATTGCCCTTCTTTCTTTTTGAAAAATTATATATTTTTCTTTGTTAATCAGTAGCTACTTCGACATATACCCTGCTCCATCCCATGTTTTATTTATTTATTTTCTGGGTCATAGAAGAAAGCCTGGACAAAATCAAAAACTAGCCATTTTGGACGGTTTTTTTCAGCAGAGTCATTGACTTCAATTAGTTAAACTTGCTGAGATTTACTTTGTTTAAACTAGATTCTGCACGCTAACTTCTTCAATTTTCATTCAGTCTATACCAGTCAAACTTGTTCAAGATGTATTATGATCGTATCATATCCGCCCTCGACAACCCCTGTTATCAATGACGTGTAATACATAGAGCATCCACAGGCCCTCTTGAGCTTCTCGTTCTTAACATATTTATTTTTAGATCACCTGAGTCGAAAGCTCAAGGTGATCTATCGGGATTACTCTTCGTCTGTCGTCCGTCGTACGTCGTCGTCCGTCCGTCCGTCGTCGTTAACTTTTGCTTCAAACGACTTCTCCTCAGAAACCGCTTTACCAATTTTCACCACACTTCACATGGATGATTCTTAGATGAATGATTTTTAGATTTGTTAACATTAGGTCAGCATGACATCCAAGATGGCCGCATTACCATATATTATCGAAACCTTAAAAAATCGTCATCTCAATAACCGCCAGATTTCGACAATTTTTCTTTTAAAATGACCGCCAACAGCTAGAATATCAAGTTTGTTCAAATAAAATCCCCGGGGTAAAAAATGGCCGTGTCCCGTGGGTCCAACTTTTGTATATTGAGATTTTGCATGTTTTTCATAGGCTTATATAGGAAAAAACGTTAAAATATTTTTCTCTGAAACCACAAGGCACAGAGTTCTCATGTATAACATGTAGCATCAGCTTATGGTCCTCTACTAAGTTTGTTCAAATGGTGACCCTGGAGACAAATTTGGCCCCACCCGGGGGGTCACAATTTTACATAAACTTATATAGGAAAAAAAGAATCATATTCTTTAAAACTACAAGAGCCAGAGGTTTAATATTTTGCATTTGCTATAAGCTTATGATCCTCTACCAAGTTTGTTCAAATGGTGATCCTGGGGTCACAATTGGCCCAGCCCCAGATGTCACATGTTTTACAAAGACTTACATAGGACCATTTTCAAAAATCTAATTCTCAGAAACAGCTTGGTCTATTTTACCAAACTTTACATGGATGATCCTTAGGTGAATGTTTTTCAAATTTATTAAAATTAGGTAAACACGACATCCAAGATGGCCGCATTAGAATTTTTTTTAAATTACTTCTTGTACACTGGGAAGCTATTTAAAGGCCGTGGGTTCAAATCCCATTGGATATTTTTTTATTTTTTTATTTTTTATTATTCATTAGCTCTACTGACCGAAGGCCACCAGAGCTTATGGGATGACGACTTGTCCGTCGTTCGCCCGCCCGTCGTCCGTCCTACCTTCCGTTAACTTTTGTCTTGTGGACACTCTAGGGCCTTCATTATTAATTAATTAAAATTCGAAAACAAGCGAAAACGGATCAGTAACACCGGAGTTATGGCCCTTGCTTTTTAGGATAAATGCTATTTTCTGAATTGTAAACACTCTAGCACCTTCATTTATTATTTGATCTTTACCAAACTTGCACAGATTGTTAATATCAATCAAGGCTTAGATAAGTTCCGAAACCAGCTAAATTGGTATAGTAACACTAGAGTTATGGCCCTTAGTTTGTCAGAAAAATGCCATTTTCTGCCTTGTGAACTCTCTAGCACCTTCATTTAGTACTTGAACTTTACCAAACTTGCACAGATTGTTGATATCAATGAAAGCCGGGACAAGGTCGAAAACTAGCTAATTTGGGTTAGTAATACCAGATGTATGGCCTTTGTTTTCTTGAAAAAAGCTAATATTATGCCTTGTGGAACACGCTAACACGTTTATTTATTATTTGATCTTTACCAAACTTGTATTTATTGGTAATAGCTATGAAATATTGGACGACTTCGAAAAACAGCCATATCTTACCATTTATACTAAAGTTATGGCCCTTGTTTTTGCTAACATATGGATTTTTTTGCCTTGTGAACACTAGTTTGTGTTAACCCTGTGTTAGCAGGAGCATCGCTATGATTTCTAGTTGTGCCGACTGCGTTTTTTTTTCAGTTCGTTGGTTTGATGGTTACGGCCCCTTGACATTTTTACTTTTAAATATATTGTTGGCGCTACTCCTCCTAAATGCCTTGTTGGATTTCGACGAAACTTGGCAGGAAGCATTGGTAAGATGTCTAGTTGTGCATATCACGCTTTTGTTTCGAGTTCGCTGATTTATGACGGAGTAATGGCCCTTTGGCATTTTTACTTTAAATTTCTTGTCAACTACTCCTCTTAAACGGTTTGTTGGATTTCTACAAAAGTTTGCAGGAAGCCTCAGTATGATCTTGTTAGTAATGACAGAGTTATGGCCCTTGATTTGTTGACAAATTTGTTAAATCTGTTGTAACTTCATTTTTTATGTGATCTTTACCATATTTGTTTAGAATGATAATATTATACTCCCTCCATTTTTATGAAATCAGTATCATGTCTAGTTGTTCAAAGCGCGGTATATCAATGAAATCTTGGACAAGTTCGAAAACCAGCTAGATCTTGTTAGTAACGACAGAGTTATGGCCCTTGATTTGTTGAAAAATGCTATATTGTATTGTCCTTTGTTATAAATCTGTAGTTACTTACTTCATTTTTTATCTGATCTTTACCATTTTTCTTTCGAATGTTAACATCAACCCCTCCACCCATGTTTATGAAACTTCATTCATAGAAGAAAGTGGGACAAATTAAAAATACCCATGCCATACTAGACACAGCAAAAGTATTGCCCATGATTACCAGGTGAGCGATCTAAGACCATCCTATCCCTGTTGTTTTTGCAATGTTTTAAAAAACGTACTGTTGGGAATTTTATGTCGACAACCCTCGATATAAGAGACGTTTTAGCAAGTAGAGCGTCCACAGGCCCTCTTGGCCCTCTTGTTTTTATTATTGTTTCCTGTTTTCCTTTTGTTTAATTTTTCTAAAGATGGTACAGTATATACAGATTTTGCATGTTTTACATAGGCTTATATAGGGAAAACTGAAAAAAATCTTTTTCTCTGAAATTACAAGAGCCAGAGGTTTAATGTTTTGCGTTTGTTATAGACTTATGGTCCTCTACCAAGTTTGTACAAATGGTGACCAATGGTGACCCTTGGGTCACATTTGGCACATCCCCAGGGGTCAAATGTTTTACATAGACTTGTATAGGAAAATACTTAAACACATTTCTTCTGAAACTACAAGAGCCAGATGTTTAATATTTTGCATTTACTATAAGCTTATGGTCCGCTACCAAGCTTGTTCAAATGGTGATCCTGGGGACACATTTGGCCCCGCCACAGGAATCACATGTTTTAAATAGACTTATATAGGGATAATCTTCAAGAAGTCGTCTTCTCAGAAACAGCTTGTTCAATTTTGACCAAACTTCACATGGATGATCTTTTGATGAATGTTTTTCAAATTGGTTAAAATAAGTTATATGTGACATCCAAGATGGCCACATAGAATTTTTTTTGAATTACTTCTTGTATACTGGGAAGCTAGGATTTTGGATGCGTTTTTTCTTTTGTTAATTTTTCTAAAGTTTGTATATAAAGAATTTGCATGTTTTACATAGACTTATATAGGGAAAACTTAAAAAATCTTCTTTTAAATTGTTAGCATGGGGTTGTGGGTTTAAATTTCAGTTGAGGGTGTTGTTGTGTTTTGCACTTGTAAAAAGGTATTGAAAGATATTTAATGATGAAACCCCTTGATATAAGAGCCAATTTAGCTTGTAGAGCATCCACATGTCATCTTGTTCTTTATCATTATTAAAGATTGCTAACCGTCTATCGTCTATCAAGTTTGCTCATTTGAAGTCCCTGGGGTCAAAGATGACTGAAACGTAAAGATTTTGCATGTTTTTACATAGACTTACATAAGGAAAGACTTAAACACATCTTCAATCAGCATTTGCGAGAGGACAGTTTTTTCATCATTACGAAAATCCTCAGGTGATCAATTTAGGGCCATTTGTACCTCTTGCTGTGAATTGGCATGTAATGGAACAGTTAATTAACAAAAAAAAACAATTAGAAAAAAAAGCGATGCGATAAGTGATGTAAAATGACAGTTAATTAAGTGTATATTATTACAGTGATGTTAAGAATAAAATATAACAAAAAAGGAAGCAAAACCAGCAACACAAAAATACAATTAACAAATATATTTACATAAAGTATTCACTTACCGAAACCACAAAGCCAGTTTTTCATTAAGAAGCAATTTTTGAATTAAGTCCAAATATAATTATCCAATGTTCCTTTAATTCACATTAGCAAGTGTCTCTTTAATCCAAAACAGTAATTGTCTCTTTAATCCAAAACAGTAAGTGTAACATTAATCCAAAACAGTAAGTGTCTCTTTAATTCAAAACAGTAAGTGACCTTTCAGTCTAAATTAATTTCCAATATTTCCGGTTTAGTCCAAATATCCAATTTCGCTGTTATTATGAATGAGCACAATAATAAGTAACACCTCTCACAAATATATTTTATATTTTTAAAAGCATCCAATTCTAAATTAACTTTTTACTAGATACAGCTCAACTGCTAAGCTGCTCCCAGAGCTAGTATGTTTACATACTGCCCAAAGATTGTTCCAGAAGCTTCCCCACGAAAACAGTTCAATGAATAAATTGCATAAATAATTTGAAAACATGTTTACATCTTTTCTAATTTTAGCTGTTCTTCAAGGCCAAATCAATAATAAACATGCAATGAAACATGAACATGTTGAGATACAGGTAACAGTGATACCATTACTGCCAAATATCGTCAGCAAGGTAATACACATCAAGAACATTGACGCGATTTGTGTCATAGAAGAACAGTCGGTTTTGATACTAAGATTAATTTGCAGTTTGATTTGTTGTTACAGTTACACCAATGGCACCAACTATTTCCAACAAGGAAACTATCAGTAACAGCCGTGAAGTGGTTCGTGGTGTGGAAGGTCAGTCAGTGACTTTAACATGTACATCTACTGGAGGAACCCTTGAACCTACGGTGGCTTGGTACCGTGACAGTATATCTACCACAGCAGTGGCTACTACAAGTACAGGGATACAGCAGGGGGACGGAACATATACTGTCAATTTGACATATACAGTGGCTTCAGTTGATAGGACCAGGGATGATAGGAAAACATTCCTATGTAGATCATACTACCCACTGGCTACAACAACCGCCACTCAGGGATCTATCACATCTTCTGTTCTTATGTACCTCGCCTGTGAGTATGGCGATATTGTGAACATTGATTTTATATTTAAAATTTACAAAAACAATAAAATTATGTGTTAGAATGAGCCTAATAAGCAGTATTTCTAAACCTAGTAAATGTGCCAGGGACCATAAAGGTTAAGAATACATCAATTCAAAACAGTCAGAAGATGCATGTTGATTCAAAGGGTAAATATTATTACTGCGTTGTATGACAGGTATTAACTGATTGATCAGAAAATGTATGTTGATTCAAAGGGTAAATATTATTACTGCGTTGTATGACAGGTATTAACTGATTGATCAGAAAATGCATGTTGATTCAAAGGGTAAATATTATTACTTCGTTGTATGACAGGTATTAACTGATTGATCAGAAATTGTATGTTGATTCAAAGGGTAAATAGTATTACTGCGTTGTATAACAGGTATTAACTGATTGATCAGAAAATGCATGTTGATTCAAAGGGTAAATATTATTGCTGAGTTGTATGACAGGTAATAACTGATTGATTAGAAAATGCATGTTGATTCAAAGGGTAAATATTATTACTGCGTTGTATGACAGGTATTAATTCATTGATCAGAAAATGCATGTTGATATTATTACTGCGTTGGATGACAAGTATTAACTGATTGATCAGAAATTGCATGTTGATTCAAAGGGTAAATATTATTACTGCGTTGTATAACAGGTATTAACTGATTGATCAGAAATTGCATGTTGATTCAAAGGGTAAATATTAATTCTGAGTTGTATGACAGGTATTAATTGATTGATCAGAAAATGTATGTTGATTCAAAGGGTAAATATTATTACTGCGTAGTATGACAGGTATTAACTGATTGATCAGAAAATATATGTTGATTCAAAGGGTAAATATTATTACTGCGTTGTATGACAGGTATTAATTGATTGATCAGAAATTGCATGTTGATTCAAAGGGTAAATATTATTACTGCGTTGTATAACAGGTATTAACTGATTGATCAGAAAATGCATGTTGATTCAAAGGGTAAATATTATTGCTGAGTTGTATGACAGGTAATAACTGATTGATTAGAAAATGCATGTTGATTCAAAGGGTAAATATTATTACTGCGTTGTATGCCAGGTATTAATTCATTGATCAGAAAATGCATGTTGATATTATTACTGCGTTGGATGACAGGTATTAACTAATTGATCAGAAATTGCATGTTGATTCAAAGGGTAAATATTATTACTGCGTTGTATAACAGGTATTAACTAATTGATCAGAAAATGCATGTTGATTCAAAGGGTAAATATTAATTCTGAGTTGTATGACAGGTATTAATTGATTGATCAGAAAATGTATGTTGATTCAAAGGGTAAATATTATTACTGCGTAGTATGACAGGTATTAACTGATTGATCAGAAAATATATGTTGATTCAAAGGGTAAATATTATTACTGCGTTGTATGACAGGTATTAATTGATTGATCAGAAATTGCATGTTGATTCAAAGGGTAAATATTATTACTGCGTTGTATAACAGGTATTAACTGATTGATCAGAAAATGCATGTTGATTCAAAGGGTAAATATTATTGCTGAGTTGTATGACAGGTATTAACTGATTGATTAGAAAATTTATGTTGATTCAAAGGGTAAATATTATTACTGCGTTGTATGACAGGTATTAATTCATTGATCAGAAAATGCATGTTGATATTATTACTGCGTTGGATGGCAGGTATTAACTAATTGATCAGAAATTGCATGTTGATTAAAAGGGTAAATATTATTACTGCGTTGTATAACAGGTATTAACTAATTGATCAGAAAATGCATGTTGATTCAAAGGGTAAATATTAATTCTGAGTTTTATGACAGGTATTAATTGATTGATCAGAAAATGTATGTTGATTCAAAGGGTAAATATTATTACTGCGTTGTATGACAGGTATTAACTGATTGATCAGAAATTGTATGTTGATTCAAAGGATAAATATTATTACCGCGTTGTATGACAGGTGTTAACTGATTGATTAGAAAATGTATGTTGATTCAAAGGGTAAATATTATTACTGCGTTGTATGACAGGTATTAATTGATTGATCAGAAAATGCATGTTGATATTATTACTGCGTTGGATGACAGGTATTAACTGATTGATCGGAAATTGCATGTTGATTCAAAGGGTAAATATTATTACTGCGTTGTATAACAGGTATTAACTGATTGATCAGAAAATGCATGTTGATTCAAAGGGTAAATATTATTGCTGAGTTGTATGACAGGTATTAATTGATTGATCAGAAAATGCATGTTGATTCAAAGGGTAAATATTATTACTGCGTTGTATGCCAGGTATTAACTGATTGATGTTAGTTTTAAATGTTTATAAACTTATGTAGAAGACAGGTTTCTCTGTGACTTATAACAGTATTTTTTGTATTATTTCTTCTGAATTTGCAATTATCCTGAGGAAGCTTCATTATGATGTCTGGTTATGTATATCTTTCATATATTTGTGCCCTGTATCACATATCATATTTTGTGTCATATCAACTATCAGACCTATCTTAACAAGACTGTCCAGTGTGGGGAGACATCTTTAAAAAAACAAACACTCTAGTTACCATTTGAATGGTGCCCATGTATAAGATCGTATAGTTATATAGTTGAGTTACAATTATTTTATGTTCACTTCAGTAAAACCCAGTGCACCTACAGTCACACAAACTGCTGCTGTTACATCTGGGCAGAGTGTCACTGTAGAATGCCAAACATCCAACTGTAGACCAGCAGCGAGCATCTCATGGGTGGAAGATGAACAAATTACAACACCACAGGTCACGTCGAGAGAAGACACAATGACTGAGACGTTCACGGTGATATCTTCGTTCAGGAAAACAGTAACTGCTGCAGACAATGGTCAGACTGTACAGTGTAAAGTTACACACGAGGCACTGGGGAACACATTGACACAGAATATATCTCTGAATGTGACGTGTAAGTGGAGAAGCCATGTCGTAACTTGAAAAACATTTACATGTAGATAATTTTTAGATCTACTGGCCAGCAGAGCTTATGGGATGGCGAGTTGTCCATCGTCTGTCCGTCAACTTTTGCCTCGTTAGCACGATAGGGCCTTAATTTTTCATCCAATATTTTTCAAACTTTACCAGAGTGTAGATATCAATGCAATCTCAGACGAATCCATGAACCAGCCAGTTTGGACCAGTAACACTGGAGTAATGGCCCTTGATTCAGTTAAAATTGCTATATTTCGCCTCATTAACATGATAGGGCCTTCATTTATAGCTCTACTGGCCGAAGGATGAGATGTCCTCGTCCGTCATCCGTCGTCCGTTGTCCATCGTCCGTCCGTTAACTTTTGCCTTGTGAACACTCTAGCACCTTCATTATTAATCGGATCTTTACCAAACTTTGCCAGGGTCTTTATAGCAATGAAAGCTTGAGCAATCTTAACCAAAAATAAATATCTTATCCAAATGTGAATGGATTTGATTCTAATTTTCTATGGTCATTTAGGGACTCGAGGCACAGCATATACAAAACGAGTTTTGTCCTGCATATAGAGGCCCCTTTACAGGGGTACAATTTGGGGAGCTTGCAGTAATTTACTATTACAGAGTTTCGACCTTATGAGGCTTACTCCTTCTATACCATTTGAGATCTGGTGTATTTCTTAGTTAGGATGTGTAAATGTCCAATAAGTTCACAGATTTTAGCTCTGCCCACTGGGGGCCCCTGTGGGGTGGGGGGTGGGGGGTGAGAAGTGTAATTGGCTTAAAATTCACAAAACATTACTCGTCCAGATGTGAATGGTTTCGATTCCAGTTTCATATGGTCATTTAGGGACTCAAGGCATATAAAACTGGGAATAGACCTCCAGCATTAAGTGGCCCCACTACAGGGGTACAACTTGGGGAACTTCCAGTAATAACACTTAGTAAGTTTTGGGCTTGTGGCGTTAATTCCTTCCGTACCCTTTGAGATTCCAAGTTCATGTTTGGTGTATTTCTTAGTTAAGGATTTGTAGATGTGCAATAAGTTTTCAGGGGCTCCTTAGAGGGAAAATTAGGTAAAAAAACACAATAAATGGCATATCTTCTAATTTGGTAAGATCATTTAGGGACTCGAGGCACAACATTTTGTCCTCCTGTGTAAGGGGCTCTCTACAGGGATACAACTTGGGGAGCTGAAGTGAAGTTGCAGTAATTTACTATTTGAGAGTTTTGGCTTTATGACACTTACTCCTTCTATACCCTTTGAGATTTCAAGTTCTTGTATGGTGTTTAGCTCACCTGAGCACGAAGTGTTAAGGGTGAGCTATTGTGACCACTCTTCGTCGTCTGTTGTCTGTCGTCTGTTGTCAACATTTAGCTTGTTTACACGATAGAGCCCACATTACTTGAGCAATCTTAACCAACTTGCACAGATTGTATATGACCATAAGATCTCGGACAAGTTCGTTAAAGGGCCAGATCGGACCAGTACCTCCAGAGTTATGGCCCCTGAATTAGCAAAACATGCAGTTTTTCATATTGTTTACACAACAGAGTCCACATTTCTTGAGCAATCTTAACTAAACTTGCATAGATTGTTAATGATCTTAGGATCTCCGACGAGTTTCATAATGGGCAAGATCGGATAGTAACACCAGAGTTATGGCCCCTGAATTAGCAAACAATGCAGTTTTATACAGACCCAGTTGCGTTCAAGTACACCAAATAAATGCAGAACGAATGCAAAACGAACGGAAAATGAATGCAGAAGGAACGCAGAAAGGACGCAGAATGAACATGGTACGATCTGTAATTTAAAAATGCATTTGCGTTCGTTTCGTTTGTTGCGTTCGTTTTCAGCGTTTATAGTTTTAAAAAATGAACGATGAATGCATTTTTTAAAACGCTAAACACTGAAAACAAACGAAACACACTCAAATGCATTTCGCTATTTCGTATAACTTCTAGTATTATCCTTTTGAGTTGATATTTAAAAAATCTCGATTTAAGAATATTTTTCAGTATTTTAATATACAGAATTACACTGTGTAAATGGTGTTTTGGAACCGCTGAAGCACGATTGCATATTTAATTTAATTTTTACTGATTCAAAATGGGATTTTTTTTATTTATTGTGTAGCACAAACTTTAAATTATTTCAATATAAAACTAAAATAATGTTGATAAAAACAGCTGGTATATGACGCGTTTTAACAATTTTGTGATCGTTATGAGTGTTGATGTTTGATATCAAATGAAAGAGAGTTTCAATACCATTCCATTGATGCTAAAATGAATGCTGTATCATTTGTGTGACGAAAGTTATGGAACATTTAATACACATCACTTATACATACTGAAAAGGCATTGTCTTAGAAATTAACATTTTAAGCTAACGTGTAAAATTAATTTAATGATAAATGGACATTAAATGGAAGGGCAGTCTTCTGAAATAGCGTTTTTGGATGATCAATATTTTCACTATTCATTGTACAAAATTCGACAATAATGTGTTGAATATGAAATGTAAACACTGAAGGACTAGGATTTGTAAATAAATATGAAAACATATTAATACTATGAGAATAATTACGACATTTAAAAGATATTATAACATTTCCGTAAAAAAAATGAAGAAAATCGGTGTTATTTCTGCTAAAATTAAGGGATATGCATTCACTCATATCTGGTTTATGCAAGACCTTTTCGAATTCTCGACAATCATTTTCATGGATTATGGGCGAATAACAACAGATGGCGTACAAGAAAATTTAAAAACATAGATTTATTCAAATAATTTTTACAACGTTTTGTAACAAGGACATTTTCAGAGATGCCAGTATCCAAAAGGTATGGTAGGGGGAGGTAATTCAGGGGTATAAATAACCGGATTTTTTTCATTTTTGTTGTGGAATTTAAGAGAGCGAACCCAGTAGTACTATAAATACACTACTTTATCTCAGTGTAATATCCAGTTCAAAGGATATATGCCTAGTGACAGAACTTTTTGAAGCACCCTCGTATAGTGTTATGTATGTTACATTTTTAATGAAACTAACATAAACCTGAAAGAAAACAGAATAATCATCATGTGCACCACCAAATAATGTCAACAAAAATACCCATTGTTGAATATGATCACATAAACATAAGTCGCCGACTGATGATAAAAATCGCATGGCTAAATATCATGCGTAATTTTATCTTAAGAGAGAAAAGAATAGAATATATTTTATTTCCAATCATGGGCCATCACTGGCATAGTAATCAGATAATCATTTTGACATATATGAGGTATAAACCAACAAAAGCTTAATTCTGATTATACAACACAATTAACATAAGTAAACATCTAATTAAATAAGGTATAAAACAACAATAACAGTTTATCAATTCAAGAACTTCAACAAGTTCTTACAGCTACATTTCTATTAAACAGTTAAATGTACATTATATTTATGAAAAATCCATGATTTATACACTAACCATGCTAACATGACAGACCTGTTTTGTTACTTATATTACAGTTCAAATGATTAAATCTCATGGTATAACATGTGTAAATAAACCCTGCTGTTCTATTGATTATATATTCGTCTTCATTACTTAACAAGAAAGCAAACTGATTTTTGTAGAGATTTTGCGATTGTTAAACGCTGAATGAACGAACGCAAATGCATTTTCATTCTGTTGCGTTCAGTCCGTGCATTTAAATGAAGGCATAGTTTGGTTTATAAACGCTGGATGCATCCAAGAACGCAAATGATTTGCTTTTTTTAAAAAATGAAATGCGAACGGAATGCAAACAAACCGCAAACGAAACACAAACGGAATGCATTTGTGGGGTACTTGAATGCAACTGTGGTCTGTATGTTGTTACAGGCCACATTTCTTGAGCAATCTTAACTTACAAAGGTTTTTCTTTTTTAGCTCGTGCTCAAGGGTGAGATATTGTGACCACTCTTTGTCCGTCGTCCGTCTTCTGTCGTCTGTCGTCAACTTTTAGCTTGTTTACAGGATAGAGGCCACATTACTTGAGCAATCTTAACCAAACGTACAAAGATTGTATATGACCATAAGATCTCTGAGGGGTTCAATTATGGGCCAGATCGGACTAGTCACACTAGAGTTATGGCCCCTGAATTAGCAAAAAATGCTGTTTTTCACATTTCTTGAGCAATCTTAACCAACCTTGCACAGATTGTATATGACCATAAGATCTCAAAGGAGTTCGATAATAGGCAAGATTGGACCAGTAACACTAGAGTTATGGCCCATGAATCTGCAAAAATGCAGTTTTACATGTAAACAAGCCACATTTCTTGAGCCATTTTAACCAAACTTACACAGTTTTCTGTTGTCTTTTTATCGTTTATTTATTAGCTCTACTGGGATGCCTAGTTCTCCCTCGTCCATCCGTCCGTCGTCCGTCCGTCGTTAACGTTTGTCTCGTTAAGACGGTAGGGTGTTTATTTTTTATCCGATCTTGACTAAAATTGAGCAGATTGTTAAGGTCAATGATAGCTCGGATAAGTTTGAAAACCAGCCAGATCGGACCAGTAACAGCGGAGTTATGGCCCTTGATTTAGTTACAAATGCTAAATTTTGCCTCGTTAAGACGATAGGGCGTTTATTTTTTATCCGATCGTTACCAAGCTTTATCAGATTGTTAATGTCAATGATAGCTCGGGCAAGTCCGAAAACCAGCTAGATCGGACCAGTAACAGCGGAGTTATGGCCCTTGATATAGTTAAAATGCTATATTTTGCCTCGTTAAGACGATAGGGCCTCCATTTTTCATCCGATCTTTACCAACCTTTACCAGATTGTTAATGTCAATAAAAGCTCAAACAGTTCGAAACAGTTCGAAAACAAGCCAGATCGGACCAGTAACAGCGGAGTTATGACCCTTGATTTCATTAAATATACTATATTTTGCCTTGTTAAGCCGATAGGGCCTTCATTTTTTATCTTTTCTTTACCAAAATTTATCAGACTTTTTTTTTGTTTTATTATTTTTTTTTTTTATTATCTCTACTGGCCAAGTTCGAAAACCAGCCAGATCGGACCAGTAATGTTGGAGCTATGGCTCTTGATTTAGCTAAAATGCTATATTTTGCCTCTTTAGGACGATAGTCACTCGCTTTATTGATGTTATGAGCCATATTAGCCAGTAGAGCGTCCATAGGCTCTCTTGGGCCTCTTGTTTTTTTCATGCCGTGGTGCGGTGTCCGTCGTCCGTCCGTCCATCTGTCTGTCCATAAACTTTTTTTTGTAGCGACTACTCCTCTGAAACTTCTGGATGGATTTTCATGAAACTTTACAGAAATGTTGCCCATAAAGTCTAGTTGCTAGTTGATCCTAGCAAAATTTCAGGTCGGCTAGAAATTTAAGATGGCCGACACGGCTAAAATAGTTTATAGCGACTACTTCTTGAAAGCTGTAAGTGATATTGATATTGGATTTTTTCTAAAATGATCAGCATGACTCCACAGATTTTTATGAAACTTCACAGGAATGCTGATCTAGCTTTCAGAACCTGTCAATAGAGCTTCAAGGTCATTGACCTCTTGTTTAATTATTTTTTGTTTCTTTTTTGTTTTATTGTTATCAATGTTTTTTTGTTTTTTTGTTGTTTTATTGATTTATTTTTCAAAAAAAATAATTTCTCATTGTTTTTGGATTGAACTTAGCAGGAAGCATTGGTATTATGTCTAGTTGTGCATATTACTTTTTTTTTTTGTGGCGACTACTTATCAAAAACCATAAGTGATATACCTTTACCAAAATGACTGGCAGGACATGTAGTTGGTCATAACCAAAGTTATTTT
Organism: Cyrtodaria siliqua; assembly: GCA_037043455.1. Lineage (NCBI taxonomy): Eukaryota > Metazoa > Mollusca > Bivalvia > Adapedonta > Hiatellidae > Cyrtodaria > Cyrtodaria siliqua. Next base: position 255,681 of record JAWPHD010002204.1, read on the forward strand.
GTACCAAAATGACTGGGATGACATGTAGTTGGTCAAGATTTTTATAAAAAGATACAGACTTTAGACTAGGATAAATTTGAATGAGATTATAATGTTGCATAGGTAATGTTGCATAATAAATCAGAATATTTAGGAATATAGGAATGTTGCTCTTGATGACAAGTTGGTCCTAAATAAAAAATCGATTGGCCTAAAATTCATGATGGCATGGCTAAAAATAGATTTTAAATGCAGTAATGTGGTGACTACTTCTCTAAAACCATAAGTGGTTTCGGTTTGGTTTTACCTAAACGACTTTTATACAACTTTACAGGAATTTTTGTCGTGATGTCCAGTTAGTCCCAAGTAAAAATCAGGTTGGCTGGAAATTCAAGATGGTTGCCACAGCTTAAATACAAGTTTGTGGCAACCACTTCTCAAAAACCATATTGAGTGATATTGATTTGGAACCTTTACTAAAATGACTGGCATGACATCTAGTTGGTCTTAACCAAGATTCATTTTGATTCAATGTCAAACATGGCCGCCATGCAGTGGCCGTCGTTTTTGTTTACATAGAGTGATATAGGAAAAACTTGTGACGACTACTTCTCTGAAAGTGTTGTTCTTATTTCCATAAAACTTAACAGGTTCCCATAGATGATCTGGCTGTCAAAATCTATCAGTAGAGCTTCAAGGTCATTGACCTCCTGTTCATTTTGTTAACACGATAGAGATCAAATTTCTTGAGCAATCTTAACCAAACTTGCACAGATTGTATATGACCATAAGATCTCGGAAGAATTTGATAATGGGAAAGATCGGACCAGTAACACCAGGTTATGGCCCCTGAATTATCAAAAAATGCAGTTTTTATACACCCGTTTGAAAAACAATTGCGTATTCCGGAAGATAACTCCAAAACCATTACACCTAAACTCATGAAACTTCATAGGTACATTTTCATGAGTGAGAGGAGGATCCCTATTGTTTTTGAGATCAGTAGGTCAAAGGTGTAGGTCACCGTGACCTTGTTTAGACAAACACATTCCAGATGATAACTTCGAAACCATAAGACCTACACTCATGAAACATCATAGATACATTGCCCAAGGTGAGAGGAGGACCCCTATTGTTTTTGGGGCCAGTAGGTCAAAGGTCAAGGTCACGGTGACCTTATATGGAACACTGCATTATGCACAGTAACTTCAAAATCATAGCACCTACACTCATAAAACATCATAAGTATATTGCCCTAGGTGTGAGGAGGAACCATATTGTTTCTGGAGTCAGTAAGTCAAAGGTCAAGGTCACAGTGACCTTATATGCAAATATGCATTCGGCACAATACCTTCAAAACAAAATACCTACATTCATAAAAAGGTACATTGCCCATGGTGAGAGGAGGATCTGTATTGTTTTTAGGGTCAGTAGGTCAAGGTCATTGTGACCTTATATAGAGAAACGCATTCCGAACGATAACTTCAAAACCATAACACCTACACTCATAAAAACAGGATAAACAACCTGTTAATATGAATAAATTAGTTAACATAATATCCTTTAACGCTCATATAAAGCATGCTGCTTTTCAAAGTATTATACAAAGACTACAATTTTATTTTATCAAATCTTTACTCAAGAAATTGCGATAGCAGATCCTTAAATAAAATAAAGTAAGAAAATTAATGGTCTTAATATAAAACATGTTTTAATAATAGGAGACTTCATTGACCATCACCATGCATGGGGTCCCATTCAAACAAACAGGGTAAAGAAATTATGACATGGGTTGACGAGAATAATCTAGTTCTTCTTAGTGACGTCTCCCCAACACGTATTGACCTAAGAACAGGCAACCTCTCAAACATTGATTTGTCTTTTTACACAGTCTCCCTCTCTCAAAAAATTCAATGGGCGTACACAGTTTTAAATGACAATTGGGGGTCTGATCATTTTCCAATTTGTATTTCTATATAACTTACCAATGATAAGATATCACATGAACATTATAATCTAGTTAAATTTAATTATAACAAAACAGATTGGGACCATTTTATGTAAAGAACTTAATAAAGAAGATTTATTTTCAGAATATATTAATATATTTAACAACAATCTAACTGATGCGATCCTGAATTTAGTACATCAAAATGTCCCGATTTATAACAAAACGCCAAAAAGAAAAATGTCCCTTGGTGGAACTCAGATTGTAAACAGGCGGTTAAAAAACGCAAATATATGCTGAATAAATTAAAAAAAGACCCGTCTGAAACAAATTTACTGAACTTCAAAACTGCGGAGCAGGATTCAAAAATACTATATCATTAGCGAAAAAAAGTAATTGGGAAGAATTCATCAATACCTTCTCCTGAAAACAAAATAATACTAAAACATTTTGGAAAAAAAATAAGAAAATACGTGGTAAATCATCTTCCTCTGTACTACTTTTAAAAACAAATCTTCAATATGCAACAAAAGCAAAGATAAAGCAAATATGTTGGCCAACCATTACGCCCAAGTTTCGAGAAAGGATAATCTTCCCAAATCTACAAATGACTTCCAAAACAATTTCGAAACGGATTTTAACAATAGAATTAACAACGAAATTCATGACGATGCAGACCCCACCCTTAATCTCCCCTTTAATATCCTTGAACCTAGAGATGCAATCAATTAATAGCAGAAAGTATTCCGCCTGGGACCTGACAAAATCTCCTATCAGTTATTTAAGCATATGCCTAAATCCACCCTGAATATTTGGCTTCTTCTTTATAATAAAATTTGAACGTCTAAGACTTATCCTGTTTCCTGAAGACTGGCCTGTGTTATTCCAATCATAAAACCCAATAAGGATTCTAATGACTCCAAATCTTATAACTTCTCACCCTGGTAAATTACTGGAATATACGGTCAAAAATCGATTGGAACACTTCCCAGAATCCAAACATTATTAAATAAATTTCAATCTGGCTTTCGGAAGGGCCGCAGTACACAAGATCAGTTGGCCAGATTACAACATGATATCATATTTGCAAAACATATTGGCCATTCTGTAATAGCTATATTTTTAGATTTACAAGCAGCATTTGACCTTGCTTGGAATATTGGTATTCTTTCCAAATTATTTTTACCTTGGACTTAGCGTAAACTGTTTCTCATTCATTAAGGCCTTTCTTCAGGACAGGAAGATACAAGTTAAGGTTGACTCCCTCTCAGACGAAGAAACGTTATAGAGAGGTACTCCCCAAGGTTCCATCATTTCCCCCCTTCTTTTAATATCATTAACAACCTGCCAGATATTGTAAAAGACAATGGCATTGTCGTTATTCCATTTGCCGACGATAGCAGCACATGGGTATCAGGAAATATTTAGATAAGCTACAAGCAAAAGCGAAAAGGGAATAAATTTAATATGGGAATCGGCAAAAAATGGGGCTTCAAATTATCACCAAATAAAACAGTAGGATTATTTTTCGCAACACCACCCATGAATCTGTTGACCTTTTTTAAGGGACACTAAAATCATATTTTGTATAACAGTCACATTTTTAGGCCTTGTTTGGGATAGAAAACTAAAATGTACATCCCATATTCATAATTCAATAGCAAAATGTGAAAAATATTTAAACATATTAAGAATGTTAAAAGGACTGATTTTGACTATATTTATATTATATAAAACTCTTATCAGATCAAAAATAGATTATGGCTCTCATGTATACTCATGTGCGGCCCCATAATTATTACAGCTTGACATTATGCAAAATAACGCTTTAAGGATAGCACTAGGCGCACTAAAATCAACTCCGAAACATATTCTAGAACATGAGGCGGGAGTTCTCCCTTTCTATTTACACAGAGAAGAACAGATGCTGAGGTACTGGTTTAGATCCCAACCCAATAAATTAACCAATGCAGTCAAGGAAATCATTAATCCTACATATTGTAAAAACAAATTCAAAAATAGGCCTAAACCCTTTGGATCAGTTACATTCAATCTAGTTGAAGAATACAAACTAAATGATATACATATTTCTGATTTTAGTAAAAAAAAAGATATTCCTCCTTGGACTTTACTTCCCCCAAAAGTTGATACAACTCTTTCGAATATGATTAATAAACCAGATAACCAACAGGAAATAAAGTTGGCATTCCAAGAGCATATAGATAATAAATATATTTCCCATATCAATATTTTTACAGATGGATCAAAAGACCCCAATATTATTGCTAAGTCTTGTAAGAGTATTGTAGGACGCGTAGCATCTGCTTTTGTCATTCCAACTCGTAATATTACAAAAATGAAAAGAATTACAGATTGTTTATCTATATTTACTGCCGAGCTGATTGCAATCAAAAATTCCCTCAGATGGATTTATAAAAACAACCCCCCGTACTCAGTTATGTTTTCGGACTCACTATCTAGTTTAACGACAATAAGGGATAGAACAAGCAAATCAAGTGCGGACCATATTTCAGATATTTTAATTCCGATAAACGATTGCTATCTTTCAAATCTCTCAGTTACATTCGAGTGGTGTCCGGCCCATGTCCAAATACTTGGAAATGAAAAAGCAGACCTTGCATGTAAGGCAGGACTAAATAACATATTAATATATCAGCCTGTCCCCTTAGCCCCTTCAAAAATCTACTTCATCATCCATAAAACGATCAACCTGAAACTAAATCACTATTTAACTGAAACAAACAAACAAATTCAATACTCTTACAAGACTTAGCAATAATTTTAGAAATCATGAGCTCTTTAACCAATAAATTCATGAATAAAGTTATCACCAGACTGCGAATGGGATACAGTCTACTACCGGCGAGCATGGGAAGCCTTATTCTAAAATATCTACATGAAGATTGCCCCTCTTGCTCTGTCCCATTCACCACTGAACACTTCCTTCTCGATTCTGACCGGCTAGACGAACTGAGAAATATTCTAAAAGCTAAACTTCAAGAACTATCTATTTGGTTTAACCTTACAAATAACCTTACAAATATCCTTGATCCTGAAAAACGATATAGGCCACAAGTATTTAGTGACATCATTAAAGATTCAAGTTTTCAAAAGAAGATATAATTTTTGAGCGCTTTTGCTGGATATTATATATATCATATATACAGACCCTGTATAATAAAATAGCAATACTTTTTCATTAAATTATATATTCATTTTTTTATATTTTTCAAATAGTCCCAATCGATTATTATTGCCCAAGGTAAGAGGAGGATCCGTATTGTTTTTGGGGTCATTAGGTCAAAGGTCAAGGTCATTGTGATCGTATATAGAGAAACACATTTCCGAACGATAACTTCAAAACCATAACACCTACACTCATAAATATTCATAGTAAAATTGCCGCAGGTAAGAGGAGGACCCCTATTGTTCTTGGGATCAGTAGGTCAAAGGTCAAGGTCATGGTGACCTTATATGGGAATATGCATTCTGCACAGTAACTTCAAAATCATAAACCTACACTCATAAAACATCATAGGTACATTGCCCTAGGTGTGAGGAAGAACCCTATTGTGTTTGGAGTCAGTAAGTCAAAGGTCAAGGTCATAGTGACCTTATATGCAAGTATGCATTCGGCACAATACCTTCAAAACAATAAACCTACATTCATAAAACTTCATAGGTACATTTCCCTAGGTTAAAGGAGGAACCGTATTTCTTTTGGGGTCAGTAGGTCAAAGGACAAGGTCACTGCCACCTTATATGGAAGTATCACCTACACTCATGAAATTTCATAGGTTCATCATCCTTGTTTAAAGCAGAACCCTAGTGATTTTGGGGTCAAAGGTCAAGGTCACTGACCTTATATGGAAATATGAATTCCATATCATAACTTCAAAACCGTAACATGATTCAGCCAGATCGAATTAGTTTCACCGGAGTTATGGCCCTTGTTTTGCTGGAAAATGCCATATTAAGCCTTGTGAACACTCTAGCACCTTCATTTATAATTTGATCTTTACCAAACTTACTCAGATTGTTAATATCAGTGAAAGCTCGTCCAAGTTCGAAAACCAGTTAGATCGGATCAGTAACACAAGAGTTATGACCCTTGTTTTTCTGAAAAATGCCATTTTCTGCCTTGTCAACACTCTAGCACCTTCATTTATTACTTCATCTTTATCAAGGTTGCACAGATTATTAATAGCAATAAAATCTTGATTGAGTTAAAAAAAAAAGCCAGATCGGACCATTTATGCCGAGGTATGGTCCTTTTTTTGCTAAAATATGCCATTTTCTGCCTTGTGAATACTCTAGCACCTTCATTTATTATTTAATCTTTAACAAACTTACACTGATTGTTAATATAAATGAAAACTCGGACAAGTTCAACAACTACTCAAATCGAATGAGTAACAGCCGTGTTATGGCCCTTGATTTGCTGAAAAATGCCATATTCCGCCTTGTGAACACACTAACACCTTCATTTTTTATTTGATCTTTACCAAACGTGCACAGATTGTTAATATCATTGAAAGCTCGGACAAGTTTGATAACAAGCCAAATGGAATTATTAACACTCTGGCTGCTGGTCTTCTTGTAGACAGTTTGCAGTGGGTTGCAAGGACATCCATCTTCAAGGCATCATGGCACATTATACTTTTTATTATTTCTCAAACAATAAATAGAGTGACCAAGGTTGTTCTAAAACGGCCCCAAATAAGGGTTTTTACATTATGTTTGGGCAAATAGCCTTTATTAGCTCTTCTGGCCGAAGGGGATGGCGAGTTGTCCGTCGTCCGTCCATCGTTAACTCTTGCCTCTTTAAGACGTTGGGACTTCATTTTCCATCTGATCTTTATCAAACTTCATCAGATTGTTAATATCAATGAAAGCTTAGACATGTTCGAAAACCAGCCAGATTGGACCTGTAACACAAGAGTTATGGCCCTTGATTTAGTTAAAAATTCTGTATTTTGCCTCGTTAAGATGATAGGGCCTTCATTTTTTATTCGATCTTTACTAAGCTTTACCAGATTGTTAATATTGGTGAAAGTTCGGAAAGTTCAATCAGAGGTGAAACATGAGGATGTGGGTGGGCCCGCTGAGTCATACCCTTAGTAACCTCTGAGATCCTCACCCTATAACCACATATACACTTACTGGACATGAACAGACAGATACATCCAACCAGCATAGAAACCGGGTTGCTTCTTCACCCCTGGGGACATAGCCCCTCGGTCATAACGGGGACATAGCCCCTCGGTCATAACTTGAAAACCATTGAGATCCCCACCCTATGACCATATATACACTTACTGGGCTTGAACAGACGGATACAACCACGCAACCAGCATAGACCCCGGACTCCCTCCCCACAACTGGTGACATAGCCCCTTTGTCATTACTTGTAAACCGTTTTTTTTTTTTTTTTTTTGTTTTTTTGACATTTGTTTTTATTTTTCATTATTTCTGCATTTGAATTGATTTTTTAAAAAAAAAAAATCATTTGTTAACGCCGTGAAGTATTGCTATGATTTCTAGTTGTGCCTATTGCATTTTTACTTTAAATTACGCCTCGTAAACGGCTTGTTGGATGTCTATGGAATTTGGCAGGAAGCCTCAGTATCATGTCTATTTGTGCAAAGCGCGGTATACCATCAATGAAATCTTGGACATGTTCGAAAACCAGCTAGATCTTGTTAGTAACGACAGAGTTATGGCCCTTGATTTGTTGAAAAATGCTATATTGTATAGTCCTTTGTTAAAAATCTGTAGTTACTTCATTTTTTATCTGATCTTTACCATTTTTGTTTCGAATGTTAACATAAACCCCTCCACCCATTTTTATGAAACTTCATTCATAAAAGAAAGTGGGACAAATTAAAAAATACCCATGCCAGACTAGACACAGCAGACTTATCGCCCATGATTACCAGGTGAGCGATCTAAGGCCATCCTAGCTCTGTTGTTTTTGCAATGTTTTAAAAGAAGTTACAATGGGAATTTTATGTCGACACTTCTTGATATAAGAGCCAAGGGCCAGCAGAGCTTATGGGATGATGTGTTGTCCGACGTCCGTCGTCTGTCCGTCCGTCCGTTCACTTTTACATAGTTAAGATGATAGGGCCTTCAGTTTTCATCCGATATGTACCAAACTTTAACAGATTGTTAATATCAATGAAAGCACGGAACAGTAACAGCAGAGTTATGGCCCTTGATTAAGTTAAAAATGCTATATTTTGCCTTGTTACGACGATACGACATTCATTTTTAATCCGATCTTTACCAAACTTTAACAAATTGCTAATGTTGATGAAGGCTCAGAAACGTTTGAAAATCAGCCAGATGGGACCATTAACAGCGGAGTTATGGCCCTTGATTTAGTAAAAATGCTATAGTTTGACTCGTTAAGACGATAGGGCCTTCATATTTCATCCGATCTTTACCAAACTTTACCAGATTGCTGATGTCTATGAAAGCTTAGACAAGTTCAAAAACCAGGCAGATCGGACCAGTAACAACGGAGTTATGGCCCTTGATTTAGTTAAAAATGCTATACTTTGCCTCGTTGATAAGATAGAGCTTTCATTTTTGTCTCGCCTTTTCGAAGAAAACAGAGACATTGGTGTAGCTTTTCCGGAGGCGGCGGCAACATTCAAGTTTTGCGTTTAGGTTATTTTCTCACAAACTGTAAACACTAGACCTTTCAAACTTTGCTTATATTTGTATATTGGGTTGTACATCGGAACGTGACAACGCAAATGTGGAAGTGACCTTGACCCTCAAAGCAAAGGGCAGATAACTTAATAAGTTTTAGATTCAACTTTTACGTTAAAGTCACCTTTTCACACACTGTTTGCACTAGACCTTTAAAACTTTTCTTATAGTTGCATTTTGAGTGGTACATCTCAACGTGACAAAGCAAATGTGGAAGTGACCTTGACCCTCCAAGCAAAGGTCAGATAACTTATTAATTTTACCTTCAACCTTTGCGTTGAGGTCAATTTCGCTCAAACTGTATGCAATACACCTTTCAAACTTTGTTTATAGTTGTATCTAGGGTGGTATATCGCAACGTGACCAAGCAGATGTGGATGTGACCTTGACTCTCCAAGCAAAGGGCAGATAACCTTATACTTTTTACCTTCAACTTTGGCGTTTAGGCCACCTTTTCACAAATTGTATGCACTAAGACCTTTCAAACTTTGCTTTTAGTTGTATCTTGAGAGGTACATTGCAACGTGACAAAGCGAATGTGGATGTGACCTTCACCATCAAAGCAAAGGGCAGATAACTTGTTACATTTACATCACTTTCTCATGAACTATAATTATGCACTAGATGTTTTAAACCTAATTTATAGCTTAATCTTTGGATGAAAAAATATTCTATTTTGTCATAGGTGTGTCTTGGTTAGTGCATCTGATTTCATCTATGACCTTGACCTACATTTTGGTGCTGATGATTTTTAGCTCTATTGGCCAGGGGCCTTCATTTTTCATCTGATCTTTACCAAACTTTAGCAGATTGTTAATATCAATAAAAGCTCAGACAACTTCGAAAACCAGACAGATCGCGGGACCAGGAACAGCGGAGTTATGGCTCTTGATTTAGTTAAAATGCCATATTTTGACTCGTTAAGACGATAGGGCTTTCATTTGTCATCCAGTCTTTACCAAACTTTAACAGATTGTTAATATCCATAAAAGTTCGGACAGGTTCGAAAACCAGCCAGATTGGACAGCAGAGTTATGGTCCTTCATTTCGTTAAAAATGCTATAATTTCATTTCGTTAAAAATACTATATTTTGCCTCGTTAATACGATAAGGCTTTCATTTTTCATCTGCCGATCTTTACCAAGCTTTACAGATTTTTTGACTTTTTATTTTTAATATTAGTATAAACAAAATATGATATTTTTATTATTCTTTTTTTTTAATTGTTTTTCATTTGAATTATTTTTGATTTGATTTGATTATTTTTTTTATTCAAATTTTTTTTTATTCAATTTTTTTGTACAATTTTTTTTTTTAAATTTTAGCTTGACTATTCGAAGAATAAGAGCGCTTATGTAATCACCCGGCGTCGGCGTCTGCGTCGGCGAAAGCGGTGGCGTCGGCGTCCCACATCAGGGTTTGCGTGTAAGCTGTGTTTATCTCTTACATTTCTTATCCTAGCACAACTAAATTCGGCCATGGGCTTCCTGATAGCATTATCTTAAGGGCTGCACAAGCAATTTTGGTTTCTGTAACCCATGGGCTCCTATGGAACCCAAATTATGATAGCCCTCAAAATGTGTCTGTTTAACATCAAATGTTGCGTGTAAGCTGTGTTTACAGGTCTATATCTCTTACATTTCTTGTCCCAGCTGAACTAAATTTAGGAATTGGTTTCCTTATAGTATGCTGTAAATGGTTGGGTAAGTAATTTTGTCTTCTGCAAATTCTGGGCTCCCATGGAAATCAATATTTCAATTTAAACGCAATCATTTACATATAAAACAATTTAGATTAAATTCAGATACACAGATGAAATATCAATAAAAAAGGAAATGAGGCCACAATAAAAATTGCCAGATATCAGCTCCCTCCCCGAGTTGCCTTTCGACCACAATTGTTTAAAATGACAGAAATTTTGGATTAAAACACATGAAAATAATAAAATTTCACATAATTTCATATCAGCCCAAGTTTCTATACAAGCCCCATCCCCCAACCCCACCCCACATTGTTTTAGCCTTGTTTTCTGATGGTATATACTAACTATATAATTTATTATTCTCTGAAAAATCGAATAGTCGAGCTGCACTGTTCCGACAGTTCTTGTTATTTTTTAGATCACCTGAGCCAAAGGCTCAATGTGATCTATTGGGATCACTCTTCGTCCGTCGCCCGTCGTCCGTCCGTCCGTCCTCCGTCCGTCGTCGTAGTCGTTAACTTTTCTTCAAACGACTTGGCTAATTTTGACCAAACTTCAGATGGTGATCCTTGAATTAATGCTTTTTAGATTGATTAAATTATGGTCAGCGCCACATCCAAGATGGCCGCCATTACCATATATAGTCGAACACTTACCAAATCTTATTCTCAAGAACCGCTGGACAGATTTCAACAGTTTTTCTTTTAAAATGATTGCCAACACCTAGACTATCATTTTTTCAAATGAATTCCCCGGGGTCAAAAATGGTTGTGCCCCGGGGGTCCAAAATTGTGTATATTGAGATTTTGCATGTTTTTCATATAGACATATAGGAAAAAACCTTAAGAATTCTTCTTCTCTGAAACCACAAGGCACATAGCTCTCATGTATTACATGTAGCATCAGCTTATGGTCCTCTACTAAGTTTGTTCGAATGGTGACCCTGGGGTCAAATTTGTCCCCGCCCTGGGGGTTACAGTTTTATATAGGGGGGAAAAAAATCTTCTCAGAAACTTCAATAGCCAGAGGTATGATATTTTGCATTTACTATAAGCTTATCGTCCTTTACCAAGGTGACCCTCGGGTCACATTTGGCCCCGCCCCAAAGGTCACATGTTTAACATAGACTTGTATAGGGAAAAAACTGAAAAAAATCTTCTTCTCTGGAACTGCACAAGCCATATATAATATTTTGCATTTGCTATAAGCTTATGGTCCTCTACCAAGTTTGTTCAAATGGTGACCCTTGGGTCAAATTTGACCCCACCATGTGGGTCACAGTTTTACATAGACTTATATAGGAAACACATTAAAGTCTTCTTCTCTGGAAGTGCAAGAGCCATAGATTGAATATTTTGCATTTACTATACTCTTATGGTCCTTTACCAAGTTTGTTCAAATGGTGACTGTGGGGTCACATTTGGCCCGCCCCAGGGGTCATGTTTTACATAGACTTGTATAGGGAAAAACTTAAAAAATCTTCTTCTCTGAAACCACAAAGCTCTCATATATTACATATAGCCCTGGGGTCACATTTGGCCCTGCCCCAGGTGTTACACTCTAGCACCTTCATTTTGTATTTGATATTTACCAACCTTTGTCAGTGTCTTTATATCAAAGTTGTTATACACAACAGAGCCCACTTTTCTTGAACAATCTTAACCAAACTTGCACAGATTGTATATGACCATAAGATTTCGAAGAAGTTTCAGGTGATCGATTTAGGGCCATTTTGGCCCTCTTGTTTAAATTGTCACCATTTTTTTATGATTTTTTTTCCTCCATAAATATTTAACCCATAGTCACCAACTTTACAAGAATGTTGACCAGAAAGTGAAAATGCGCACCTTGAGTTTTTTGTTGCTTTTTAGCTCTACTTGCCAAAGGCCAGTCCAGGCGAGCTTTTGACCTCACTCATGCATAACCCATGAGTGATCCCATAGGCCAGGCGAGCTTATGGGATCACTTTCCGTCCGTCGTCCGTCTGTTTGTCTGTCTGTCTGTCCGTCCGTCTGTTAGCAATTTTATAAAATCGATATCTCCTCTAAAACCGCTTGAAGGATTTTGATGAAACTTCATCAAAATGTTACTTGGGAGGGCCTCTCTCAGATTTATGTTTTTATGGCCGCCAGTCTTCCAAAATGGCCGACATCGGTAAAACTAGGTCAAATTTAATAAATTTTTAAACGACATCTCCTCCGAAATTTCTTATTCCATTATTGTGAAAAACTATAAACATGTTCCTTGGGTTGGCCTCTATCAAGTTTGTGATTTCGTTATCGTCGAATACTCGAAATGACCGCCACGGCGACTCAACGTTTATATAGAGTTATATAGTAAAAGGCTAAACATGACATCTTCTTTGAAACCGCTTGAAGGATTTTGATGAAACTTCATAACAATGATTTTTAGGATAGTCCCCCTCAGATTTGTTTTTATTCACTGCCGCCAGTCATCCAAGATGGCCACCATGGCTAAAACTAGGTCAAATTTAAGGAAATTTCAAACGACATATCCTCCGAAACCACTTATTCCATTCTTTTAAAATATCATAAACATGTTCCTTGGGTTGGCCTCTATCAAGTTTGTGTTTTTCGTTACCGTCAAATAATCAAAATGGCCGCCACAGCGACCCAAAATTTACATAGAGTTATATTGGAAAACACTAAAAATGACATCTTCTCTGAAACCGCTTGAAGGATTTTGATGAAACTTAAATAACAACTATCTTTGGGATAGTCCCTCTCAGATTTGTGTTTTTGCAGCTGCCAGTCGTCCAAGATGGCCGCCATTGCTAAAACTAGGTCAAATTTAAGGAATTTTCAAACAACATTTCCTCCGAAACCACTTATTCCATTTTTGTGAAATACCATAAACATGTTCCTTGGGTTGGCCTCTATCAAGTTCGTATTTTCGTTATCGTCGAATAATCAAAATGGCCGCTACGGCGAATGAAAGTTTACATAGAGTTATACAGGAAAAGGCTAAAAATTACATCTTCTTTGAAACCGCTTGAAGAATTTTGATGAAACTTCACTACAATGATCTTTAGGATCTCAAATTTGTGTTTTTCGCGGCCGCCAGTCATGCAAGATGGCCGCCATTTCTAAAACTAGGTAAAAGTTAAGGAAATTTGAAACAAAGTCACCGAAACCACTTTTTCCATTCTTTAAGTTTTTCTACATTTGCATTTGGAAAAAAAATTCTCATCGATTCTATTGTTTCAATTCGTTTATATAACTTTTCGAAATAATCCTTGGTTTCTGTCAAAATCTCCTTATAATCTGTTACTTCCGCATCATTTTTAATAAGTCTTGTAATGGTTTTCCTTTCCGCGTTTTCTTTCTCTAAATTTGAGAAATATTTTGTATTCTTTTCTGCCCCTTCTATGTATTGCGCCTTAGACCTTAAAATAATTCCATCTGTATGTTTTTCTACTATTTTTGTCAACTTTTGTTTTTCTACATTTAAAT